>MVGT01004077.1:1978-12815 GCA_002174775.1 Macleaya cordata
ACCTATGGTACTTAGTGTTCTAAGTCACTTACCATCCTAGGATGTCTTCCGGTGGTGAGTTGAGTTCTTCGGAGCCTTTGTAGATTTCTTCTCTTTCAACCGAAGTAAACCGAGACTCACTAGACTCTAACTCAAGTTACATTGACCATCTTGAGTTTACCTTTGACACGAAATTCGACAAACATAAAACATGGACCTTTCATATTCTCATAAGGCTTTTCATTTTAGCTAGACCTTGCATATCATTCTAGCATGAGAGCCATAGAGTATTGAAGAAACACCAAATCTTCAAACACCATTACAGTCACCGGTGGAGTTCAGTAAGTTCGTCGGTGGAGTTCCGGTGAGGTGCAGGCTCGTAGATTCGAGCATACAAGTACGAAGCTTGGTGGATTCTGGGTTGGAGGCGTATAAAAGGCTTGTGGATTCAAGCTAACAAGTGCGGGACTTGGTGGATTCTGAATTGGAGACGCACATATCATTGAAGAGGCAATTCGTGGATTCGGGTCGTGAAGAAAGGCCGATCGAGTTTGCATGAGGGATTCGAGTTGTCGATGTGAACGGTTATAAGATTTCTCATAACTCTTAGCGGTAATTTCTGGACTAGGTCCCGGAGTTTTTTCCATTAGGTTTTTCTCCGTCAACAAAAATTATTTGTGTTGAATGCTTATATGTGTGAATGATTTTTGTACAAGATTGAAATATTTGATTCTCTCTTAATTCCGCATTCGAGAATCAAATAAGTCAATACTTGCTTGTTTCAATTTCTACTTATTATGAATTCATTGTGAATTAGATTTTAATAGGGTAGATATTGATCCCCCTTCTATATACACCTAGATTAGTGTTTAGTGTTGTGACCTAAACCCAAGAGTAGGTGATATTTCAATTGGTATCAGAGCATAGTTCACCATTTAGGGCTTTACATCTCGGTGAGATCCTTGTAGTGAAATATAGAAGGAAGTTCCGTGAACAGACCTCCATTGTTCAATGGAAGCAATTATGCGTATTGGAAAGCAAGCATGAGAGCCTTCCTAAGCTCTATAGATGAAAGAGTTTAGATGGCTGTAGAAGATGGTTGGTCCCCTCCAACCACGACCGCCAGAATTGATGGCGTTTCTGTGACTAGACCCAACCGAGGAATGAATGGACCTCGAATGATATTTCTAAGGCCACATATAACAATCAATATTTGAATGCCATCTTTAATGCGGTTACGGCCGATGAGTTTAGAAGTATATCCAATTGCCTTGTGGCAGAAGAGGCATGGACCAAATTAGAGGTCACACATGAAGGTACCCAGACCGTCAAAATTGCAAAGTTGCAAATGTTGACAACTCAATTCGAAAATCTTCGAATGGAGGAGAATGAGACCTTCAATGAGTTCTATGGCAAACTTGGTGAGATTGTAAACAACATATTTGCCTTAGGAGAGACTATTTCTAACTCTAAGATAGTCCGAAGGTCTTAAGATCTTTCCCCAAGAGATTTGAAGCCAAGGTTATGGCTACTGAGGAGAGTAAAGATATTGATGCTCTTCTACCTGAAGAACTTGCAGGATATCTCTGGACATTCGAGTCAAACTTCCGCTCTTCAAACAAGTTCGAGAATATAGCTTTCAAGGCCATCGAGAAAGCTAGTAAGTCGAATGACAAATCCTTCGATGACTCAAGTGATGAAGAAATTGCTATTCTCACAAGGAAATTCATGAAACACATGAAAAAAAAGAAAGGAGGATCTCAAGAATTCGACAAGGAGAATTCTTCCTTCTCCATGTCCAAACATGATGAAGAAAGGTTTGAGAAGAAGAAGAGTGATGAGGTTCAATGTTTCAAGTGTTAAGGATTTGGACATATAGTAAACATTTGCCCAAATAAGAAAAGCTTCGGAGATTCTAGGGGTAAGAAAATGATGAATGTTACTTTTGATGATTCATCGTCGGATTTGGCTCTTCTCATAATAGTGAAGAAGCAACGACAAGAAACTATGTTGCCTTCACTACCTCATATAATTCCTCACATGAGCAAGTAAAGGACGAAGGAAATGTTCAATCCTCAAGTGAGGAAGATGAGAGTGAAGATGATCTCAACGAGGAAGAGCTGTTTTTAAGAATTTTGGAAAATAATAAAAACTTGTCAAAGGATAACAATGAGCTCAAACTGAAGATTTCAAGTCTTGAGATTGAGAAGAATGATCTAATTCTTCAAGTGGAAGAAGCCTCCAAAAGAGAGGTGGAAGACAAAGAGATTCTTGAAGGGAAAGAAAAAGAAGTCAAGTTTCTCAAGAATGAGCTTGTGGTGGCAAATGAGAGAGTCACATCTCTCCTTGATGAGATGAAGAGAGATAAGGAAGAGCTGAAAGAGTCTAAATAGATGCTCATAAAGTTCAATCATGGGTCGAATAACCTTGTCTCTATGTTGAAAGGATCGAAGAATTTCAGTGATAAAAAGGGACTCGGGTTTGATCCAAGTAAGGTTGCTAGCACGTCAATGTCAACGATCTTTGTGAAAGCTAAGACTCATCCTCCTCCACAAAAGAGAGTTGTTAAGCAAACCGACAAACAAGCAACAAAGCAAGTTGGCAAGCAACAAGCTCCAAAGATGGTTGCCAAGCCACAAGCCAAGCCAAGAGGCACTAGGAGATTGCCTCGAAGTATCCACACATGCTCATATTGTGGATATCAAGGACACTTGCAAAATACTTGCAATTTCTACTTGGAAGGCCTCCACCGAGCGCAAAGAGAAAAGGAGTTGCTCAAGAAGTTCAAGCAACTTCAAGGTAAAACAAAGGCTTTGACTGGAGAGATTGGGAGACTTGCAAATCCCAACAGCAATAGAAAAATACATGGTAAGAGACCGTATGTCAAGAGGCAAGGCAAGAAGACCAAGGTAAAGCAAGCCACCACACCCAAGCCAAAGGTTGAAATCCCGAAGAAGAAAGAGAAGTTGGTGTGGGTGAAGAAATGAGTTGACGACATTGAACACCCGTCAACTTAAGGGGGTAAGGCTCCACATCCCCAATGACATTAGTGGGGATGTAACCATCGGAATCGAATGAGGTAATAAGCTGTAAATACTGTATATTTTGCTTGCCGTCTCAATTGATTTCGAGCCAACCAATGTCATTGAATCCCTCTCAAGGTGTTTGGTTTTTGGTTACTTGGCCATATGAGTTAAAATGGTTTATTTTGATTATGGTCATTGGTTTCTCTCGGTTCACATGGGTGGTTTCCCTCCGAGGAAACCCGATTCTTTTGATGAATTTTTTGTGATGGTGCAGAGATTTTCTAAGGAGAATCAAATTTTTGAACAGGGCAAAGAACCTCAATGATTGTGTCATCTTTGATACAAGTTATGTTGAGTATGCAGATGATAAGTAGAGCAAAGAGCTGTCTCTCAATCATTGTCCATGGTTGAGAAAGAATTGTCCTCGGCAGGTTCAAGTTTTTGTTATTCTTGGATGAGTCCTATGCATAATGCTTACTTTGTGTATTCATTGTGTTATGTCCTACCTTTATGCTTCATCATGAATCCTGTTCAACACTCTCACTCCTTCATTTGCGTTGATTGCATATTTTGTTTGGGAAATTGAGTGGGTGCTCTACTAGTTTGCTTTTTGCAGTTATATGCATTCTAGCCTATGAAGTATGTACTCATAGAGAAAGTTCCATTACATATGAAGATATTTTTATATCTACCAAGTATCATACCTTACACCATGTTTAATCTTTTCGGCAAATCTATTTTTGTAACATGCGTGTATTTTTCTATGCTTGTTATCTTGTTTTATTATCAATATTGAATGAATTGTATAAAACTTTATTATTAAATGAGAGACAGGGTACTGCACAAGTGGTGACTACTGATGGTCAACCACATCAAGCAGAATACTTTCTGCAGGTTTGCACTCTCACTCTTCCATTTGTTACATTCGTATGTCTCTGGGTCGAGTGTGATGCATGTTGAACCAGACTAATTTTAAGATTCAATCTTGTTGATGATCTAGTTGAGAGTGTGTGAATGAATTGATTCATTGTATATTTTTATGCATGCTTGCTCATTATGGTGCATTAGGTTTATAGTTATTTTATTCAACAATATACATTTTATCCATAGGTTGTCGAAACCAGGATAGTCTCACACACTCTACTTTTATTATCTCATCATAGTTTTGATTCTCCATAGCCAGATTGGATAATTGGTATAGTGTATGACTTGTCATGTGTTTACCTTCCACCTTATGTATTTATTGACTATCTACTTGTTGTCGTTTACACAAATACGAAAGCTAGTTAGATATGCATCCGGATGGTTGGTTAGTTTGTATGTGTGTTTTCTTGCACTATCATCCTCTGTTTCTCCTTGTACCTTTTATGTCTTTATCTTTTGTTTATGTATGACAAAAGGGGAGAATTATGTGTTCTTGACCTTTCAAGGGGAGTATTATGTGATGGGAGATATATCACATAGGGGAGAGATTCTGTGCCACTCATCAAGCGGGAGTGTAAGCTTATTGAGTATCTATATTCATATTTTCTATGGTACCTTGATGTGTCTTGTGGACATGTGCAGGAAACAAGTTAAAAGATATCTCCTAAAGTTTAATGTCTCTATTCTGTTTGGGAGTGTTGTCTTTTACCTTTCATTGCGTCTTATGAATTGGACTTGTTCAGAATTGACAAAATAAGACTCCAATATAAGGGATCTCTCAGGTATGGACTTTGGTAAACCAAAGACATCAACTTTGAGATTTATGCCTACTCCGATGCGGGTTGGACCAGAAATGTGGATGATAGGAAGAGCAAGAAGTAAGACTCTCAATCCTTATCCACAACTGAGGTAAAGGATATCGCGGCAGGTTTGTGTTTCACTTAATTATTTTGGATATTACACATGCTTATTGATTAAGGTTTTGAGCATGCCACTATAATTGTTTGTTGTGATAACACTTGTACTTTGGATATCACCTTAATCCATGTTCAACACTCTAGAATTGTGCACATAGATATTATGTTTCACCTCTTTCCGTGACTTAGTTGAAGAGAATGTGATTCATAATGAGTATGTGCCGAATGATAAGCTAGTTGCTGATATCCTCTCCTAGTCCCTGAATTTTTTGACTTTTGATATTCTTAAAAGGGCATTTGGTGTAGTCTCTGTGTCTTGTGATCACCCTGTTTCACTCTCCTACCCCTGTTATTACATGCCACTCTCTCGTAATGGGTAGTTGAGTGTGTTTCTTCTAGTTTGTGTTGTATTGCATTTCTTGTCTCGCATTCTAGGAAGAATTTTGTGATACTTCGTGTTTTTAAAAATTCATAGCATTTTTGCAGGTGTTTCTCCCGTAGTATCTTTGCTTTGTACACAGATCATTTGTGTTTTGATTTGGTTTTAACCTGTGTGTCTTCACTGTGATCTTTTCCTTATACATCTTGAATATCTTAGATAAGGTTTTTGATCACTTGCTCTTGAGATCATGAGTTTTTAGATTTTTTGAATATCTTTGGATAATAAACCTTGAAATCTCAAGTTCTTTGCTTCACACATTTCACTCGAACTTTTCTGAACTTTTGTTTGTATCATGTGTTTGATTGAATGTGTGTGGGTTGATCCTAGTTTGTAGGTTTGTTACTTATTTCGAACTATTTCAAACCAAACTAGTATGGACGAACTATCATAGCACTTATGCTTTATTGATAATATATTTTGTTGCTATACACCTCAAGAGTGAGTTCTCGTAAAAGACTTTGAACTCGGTTTACCACCTAAAGAGTAAGCTCTCATAAAAGAATTTGAGTTTGGTGGAGCCACCTATAGAGTAAGCTCTCATAAAATATTCTGAGCTTGGGGGCATGATAGTTCGTAGTGTGATCACATGACAAGTCTCGGTGCCTTGAGAGCAAATCAATAACAAATCAATAATGAACTCTCGGGCAGATTTGATGAGTCATGATACATGCTCTTGGGCTATTTGTATTCTAAAATACACCTTAATGGAAATGTCTTAACATGTTAGTCTTGAACTACTTGTAATGTTCACTGTGATTCGTCCTCCATACTAGTGTGATTTGGAATAGTGAAGAGAGAGTAGAATCTTAATGTTTATCAACTTTCAAGGATCTTTTCACATTTATGACATCATCACTTGCACAAACACTCATTCCATTGTTCGATGGATTTTGTGATCAATTCAACTTGTGTTTTCATTGTTTATGTTTGAATATCTTCTTGAAAACCAGTTACTTATGATGATTTCATGGACTTGTGTAAATTTTCTCATCTTAATGGTTTTGATTCATCGTATGGCTCACAGTGATTGTTTCTCATGTGGTTGGGATTAAATCTTGACACTTATGTTCATGTGTAGAGCATTTTTGTGAGTGTGTTTCTATCGAATCTTGTTGTCTTTTATTTAAAATGTTTTGGATGATTCGATTTAGGAGGAATTTTTGTTGAAAATGTGGTTTATATGATAGATTTTGTGAAAAGCTCCCAGCTTATGTCCGGAGAGAAAATTCACTCCGATACGTGTTTTGAAAAGGTTTAACAAATCCTACTTCAAGCTTTTACTCTTTAATAGAGTGTAAGGTTCGTTTTTAACGTACGGGTTTTACCGACATTCAAGATTCTCTTGATTGTTTTCATAGCCTCGACTTTTTAGAAGGAACAGGAACTGCCTACCCAAGGATTTGACAACTGTTCTATGTATGATGCATGATGCATAATGCTGACTCCCTTGATTTTACTTTCATATCATCTGGTTTGGGTAAGGTTATTTCAGTAACTCAGAGGATCCTTATAGCAATGAAAAATTGAGCAGGTGACTGACCCCATTTTCTTCTATCCTTCGAGGAATAGCGTTGAACCACATCTTTCTTCTCCCGATTAAATTCTTAGTCTTATCGGGTCTGGTTCGCCTTTTGACTCCAAAAAAGAATTTGGTGATGAAAGTAGTGAGGAGAATGATTCGACTAGGACACTACTTGGTTTATTTTTGCAGTTTTTCATTTCGTTCTCATCCTGCTTTGGATATAAGATAACTATGCGTGTTTATTTCAGTTCATAACTTTGTTTGAAGTTTCATCTTGGTTCAAAAGAATTATTATGGATTATCTTATATGCGGGTTATTATTATATGCTTCAAGTCTTATTTCTCAGGTGAGTGCCTTTAACTTGTGGCATTGTGGTCCTCCTGTCTTATGTTCCTCTTTTCTACCCCCTCCGGCCTTTGTCAATTTCATTACAAAAAGAGGGAGAAGTTATTATGGGGGAGTTGTATAAGATAGGGGAGTTTCAAGAAACTCAAGGTTGGTGTTTACTGCTTATATTATGATGCCTTAATGACTCTTGTGTGATTTTGCAAAAATTTTCCTGTGTTTGTTGTTTATCTCTTATTGGGGAGGTTTTGCATTTTATTGAGTCCATTGTAAGAGAATTCGTGTTGTAATACTTTTTAAAAATTTTCTTATATATGGGGTTTCATCATGAAATTGACAAAGGGGGAGATTGAAAGGTCCCTTTGGGTTTGTCAATGTTCATGATGAGACAATGAACTCAAATGTAAGTCCTTGCTTGAGTTAGAGTTAGGTTGTATCCTTCGTGCAAACTCACACTTCATCAAAGATCGAAGAGAAAGCACACCATCGGACTCAACTCACCTTCGGAACTCACCACAAGTTAGTAAGTGACCTTATTTATCATTCATAGGCAGTTAGAATGCATTAGGACTTAGCCACATAAGCTAGGATGAATTTAGAACCCATTTAGACACATTTTATAGGCTTTTCTAGTTTATGGGCAGGGTGATATCGATACCCTCTGAAGGTGGTATATATACTACACTGCCAGTATCGATACCAACCTCAGACAGTATCGATACTAGGGCTCCCTGAAGTTGTGTATCAAGGTGGTATCGATACTCACTGAGAGTGGTATCGATACCAAGGCCAGTTCGCAAAACATGGCCTTTTTCCTGCGTGATTTTTAGCCTGAGGTTTTATACCCTTTTGGTCTTTTGACCCAAATAACCTTAGGTTTTGCTCCTTCTCTTTATAAAGAAGAGAAGCAAACCATTTTAGGTCATGTATCTAAGAAGAAGAGAGTTAGAGAGCTTAGAGTGAGAAACTATTGAAAGACTCCTTGGTAGTCATCTTCCTCAATAGCTAGGGCTTCAAGATCTTGAGAGAGATTGAGCTAACTTCTTCTTGAGAGTTGATTTAGATCTATTCTTATAGGGCTTTTCATTTTAGCTAGACCTTGCATATCATTTTAGCATGAGAGCCATAGAGTGTTGAAGAAATACCAAATCTTCAAACACCATTACTGTAACGCCCCAATTCGAAACTCAAAATCTCTAAGAAATTGAGTCGTATCTCGAGGTGTTAGGCTAAACTATACAAGGTGACTAATTAGTACTAAACATACCTAAACAAAAGTTTAAACTTAATCGGAGTTAGACTAATATAGCTATCCATATCATTAATCACCTAAAAATATGACTAGGGCGAAGGAAAAATTCGCCAGATACTATAGTCAAGCATACAAGCTCTCAACATGTCTTCCGATGCTTGCTTGATAGCTATTATTGTATGAAAATTCGGCTAGAGGTAAGTGTCTTTTCCAACTACCTTGAAAATCAAGCATACAAGCTCTCAACATGTCTTCTAATAGCTGAATTACTCGTTCCTATTGCCCATCTGTCTGTGGATGAAAAGCTGAGCTGAGATTAAGATTAGTCCCATAGGCTTTATGTAAGCTTTTCTAAAATTCAGATGTAAACTGGGTACCTCTATCAGATACTATAGTCAATGGCACACCATGTAGTCTCACTATCTCTGAAATATATAACAGTACTAACTTTTCAACAGAATAAGAAATTTTGACTGGTATGAAATGAGCAATTTTTGTCAATCTATCCACAATGACCCACACCGAATCAATACCTTCGCTAGTTCTTGGTAAACCAGAAACAAAATCCATTGTTACATGTTCCCACTTCCATCCTGGAACTGATAAAGGTTGAAGAAGACCAGGTGGCTTCCGATGTTCAGCCTTTACTTGTTGACAAGTCAAACATTTCTTCACACATTGAGCTACATGCTTTTTCAATCCTGGCCACCAAAAATTTCTGCGAAGATCCTTATGCATTTTAGTGCTACCAGGATGAATAGTGTAATGAGATCGATGAGCTTCATCTAAAATTTCTTTCCTCAATTGTGCATCTCTAGGTATCCAAAGTCGATTCCTAAACCGAAGACTATTATCTGCATGTAACTCCCAATCAGCGTTATCAGTATCTGCAGCCTTTTCTTTGTACCTAGCAAGTTCCCGGCTTTCAGCTTATACTTTAATAATTTTCTGTATTAAAGTAGGCAGAAGTTGCATCTGGGCCATATAACCATTGTACCCGTCTTTATTCATTGGATTCAGATTATATGATGTAGCTGCATCAAATAACAACCATTCTTTTACCATCATGTGGGCAAAATGCCTTCTTTCTTACGACTAAGTGCATCTGCAACCACATTCGTTTTACCTGGGTGATAATGTAGTGTGAAGTCGTAATCATTTAGGTACTCCATTCAACGTCTTTGTCTCATGTTAAGTTCCTTTTGAGAGAATAAATATTTGAGACTTTTGTGATCTGAGTAAAGTTTAAATTTCTCCCCATACAAATTATGTCTCCATATCTTCAAAGCAAAAATAATTGCAGCTAATTCTAGATCATGTATTGGATAATTCTTCTCGTGATTCTTTAATTATCTTGATGCATAAGCAATAACATGACCATTCTGCATTAAAACACACCCAAGTCCTATTCGAGATGCATCAGTATAAATAACATACTCTTCTCCAGGTGTTGGTACTATTAACACAGGTGTTGTAGTTAGGCGAGTCTTCAACTCCTGAAAAGCAGATTCACATTGATCAGACCACACAAATTTAACACCTTTCTGAGTTAACCTTGTCAGTGACGATGCGATACTCCAAAATCCTTGGACAAATCGACGATAATATCCTGCAAGTCCTAAGAAACTCCGTATTTCAGTCACTGATATAGGGCGCTGCCAATTTAGAACAGTCTCCACTTTAGAAGGGTCAACAGAAATTCCATTCCTTGACACAACATGCCCAAGGAATTTTACTTCACTCAACCAAAATTCACATTTGCTGAATTTACCATAAAGTTTATGATCACGTAAAGTTTGGAGAACAATTCTCAAATGTTCTTCATGATCATCTTAAGTCTTAGAGTAAATCAGAATATCATCAATGAACACTATGACAAATTGATCTAGATACTTCCAGAATATTCTATGCATCAAATCCATAAATGCAGCTGGAGCATTTGTCAAACCAAATGGCATCACTAGATATTCAAAATGTCCCAAACATGTTCGAAAAGCTGTCTTTTCAATGTCTTCCTCTCTTATCCTCAACTGATGATAACCAGATCTAAGGTCTATCTTTGAAAAATAATTAGCTCCTCTTAATTGATCAAATAAATCATCAATTCTTGGAAGAGGGTATTTGTTCTTGATAGTCACCTTATTTAACTGCCAATAATCAATACACAACCTGAATGATCCATCCTTCTTCTTAACAAATAAAACTGGAGCTCCCCACGGTGAAAAACTTTGTCGAATGAATCCCAATTCTTTTAATTCATCTATTTAAGACTTCAACTCCTTTGTTTCTAATAGAGCCATTCGATAAAATCTAATTGAGATAGGAGAAGTACCTGGCAAAAGATCGATAGAAAATCTATCTATCCCTTTGGAGGTAACCCTGGTAATACTTCTGGAAATACATCTTCAAACTCTTTAACAATTGGAATT
>MVGT01004077.1:13390-67738 GCA_002174775.1 Macleaya cordata
TGACCTCCACCATATCTTGGCTGCACCTCGAAGCATAAAAGTGACTAACATCACACGCTGAAAAGTATTGCACTCCATTGGTTCTAACATAAAATCCATATCAAGTAGCCAATTTTCTGCAGCATTTGGATCTGAAGATCCTCCGAATGATGTTGGACACAATTTGTTGAACTCTGCCAGTAACTTCCCAACTTGATGGTTTACAGGTTCAACCATTACTTCTTCTCTCTGAATAACAAGTGGAATCTGTGGCTGTACTGGATTTTGGATTGGAGATTCAACTTGTTATGATGACTGCGGTAATGCCTCAAGTCGTGCTTGCCTATCTGAGATATCAATAACCTGGGTCCTCATTTCTGATTGACTTATTGCCACCTGTTCAATCATTGCCATCATTCCGTCCATTTTATCATTTTTCGAACTTCGACTTAAAGTACCTTCTCCAAACATCTCCATAATCTACCTCCTATAAAAAAACACATCTTCAAAACAAAATATAGACATATAATCATATACACAAAGAAAATCAAGAAAATAATAATAATATGTCGTTTAATCTTTATAAATTTTATATTAACGTCTTTTACTTCCCAATTCGGATCTAATACTAACGCTCTGATACCATATCTGTAACGCCCCAATTCGAAACTCAAAATCTCTAAGAAATTGAGTCGCATCTCGAGGCGTTAGGCTAACTATACAAGGTGACTAATTAGTACTAAACAAACCTAAACAAAGGTTTAAACTTAATCGGAGTTAGACTAATATAGCTATCCATATCATTAATCACCTCAAAATATGACTAGGGCGAATGAAAAATTTGCCAGTGTCTCCCCTGTAATTTCAGGGTTTGCAACATGTCATAAACCTGTAGAAGAGATGATTTATCCACAAATAATATTTCTAAATTATTCCAATCATCCACGATAGTCATATCATCTCATCAAGACTAGTCTACCTTACTTCATCAAAATAATAATACCTAGTCATCCACTAGGCTGGATTCAAACCACAATTCTAAACTGATGTCTCATTTAATAATATACATAGATAACATGAGTTAAGTGATATAATATACATAAGTGTGTTTGTCTTATATACATATCTTAAGAAAATATATACAAAACAATTAAGATAACATGCACCTCAAAAAGGCTAAATACAACACCTCAAGTGTAAGAAAGCTAACGTTGACGAACTCTCTATATCGATCTCCTCAAAAGGTATAGATATAGTCCGACCAATCCTCTCCTATATCCTCGTTTTCCTCTGCAGTAATATCTCCTGGATCTGAGCAAAAAGCTCAGTAAGAAACGTATAATACTAACAAATAGTCACTAACATGAATTTGAGACAATGCAGGTTTTAAAAGAAAATCGAGAAATCATAATACAAAAATGTAAAAGTAGTTGGTACTTGTTCTACAACATAAACCGATAACCATTCACTTACCCATACAAGTAAATATAAACTAACAACATCTCACATCGTAATATTGCGTAGTGTAATCATCTTAGAGTGAAGAGGCTACGACTAGATGTGGAACCCCATCGTTAATTCCTGATTTCCGACCGAGCGACTGATTTATCAGTTTTTGTGTGAAGCACGCTGACTCATGATTTGGGTTCAGGTGGACCCTTGACCAGAATTTGTCGATGTAGTCGTTGTCGCGGTGGTCAGCTGTTTAACTCGTGCAGACATTTTAATGATCATTAAAATAATCCAGGAGTTGTTATGTTCCTCAAGTCTTCGTCTAATCTAGGCCGCATGTAACCTCACCATTTCTAGAATCATACACGTACCTATCCAAACAAGGCTTTCCAAAAAGAGAAATAGAATAACCTAGATTTCAATAATTTTCCTATATCATGAGAGTCCCATTCCTATCATGAGACAGGAANTCAAAAGCATTGAAAGTACTTTAATGGCTATAAGAGAGTATTTATAATTTCCTACCTCAAATCCCATAAGGCTCTCTTTACTGCATTAATTTCCTCCAATTAGTGTACTGGTATTAGTACATACTCCCAACTATAAACAACACATTTAATTCACTTTCAAAACATAATTCAATTCATACTAATTTCATATAGAATAGTCTAGGAATCTAAATTCTAACCTAAACAGTTATACAAGGGTCCAGGTCCCTATCAAATCAAATAAGGGCTTTAGGTCTACAACCTAATTTGCTCTAAATATCCTCTTCAATTGAGTTAGACCTCCGAATCTACAATCTAACCCAAAATAATAAATTTGGGTCACAAACAACCTTCTCAATTATCAATTTCATCAATTAAGGGTTTGAAAGGTCTAATCAAACCTTAAACTATTAACAAAATCAACCCTAAAATTGAAAACTAAGATTAACAACATAAAATATTTAATTAAAACAAAATGAAAAGCTAGGATTTTAATTTTATACCTCAATCCACAAATTAAATGGTCCCTACGATTTCCCCCATCGGACCATCGTCATCATCTTCTTCTTCTCTCTCTTTCTCTCCTCCTCTCCTTCTCTCCTTCTTCTCCTTCTCTCCTTCCCTTTCTCTCTCTCTCTCTCCTTCTCTTTCTCTCTCTCTCTCTGACCCGTCTCTCTCTGTCTCTGTTATAAGAGAGATTTCTCTCTCTTATAATTCTGCTTAGGCGGTGGAAAAAGGGTTATAAAAAAAACTTTAAAATTAAAAAAAATAAATAACTATATAGGTTATACTAAGGTGTATGCACATACAACGAATTATGTGTATATAATAGAAAGATTTATAAAATTACTCTTTAATACATCACCCAATACATATATATAGTATATATATATATATATAATTTGATAAAGTTTAATTGGTCAAAATCAAAGTCAAAATCGCGGGTACCTTCGGTACCAATCCAAATCGTGTTCCGGGCCTTGGTTTGGGATCATTTAGTGTTCGATTTTCGCGCGTGAGTAGTCGAAATTGAATAACTTTTCGAGATCTATCCATTCGTACGGTTCGATTCTTCAAATTATACTCCAAAAAAAAACTCAATATTTAATCCTAGACTTAATTATTTTAACACCTAATAGGTTCCACGATTGTAACGTTGGGCTCGACTCAACTTGACTCACAAAAGTCAACAAAATTATTTTGGGTCGTTACAATTACAGTCACCGATGGAGTTCCAGTGAGTTCGTCGGTGGAGTTCCGGCGANTTCTTCTTCTCTCTCTTTCTCTCCTCCTCTCCTTCTCTCCTTCTTCTCCTTCTCTCCTTCCCTTTCTCTCTCTCTCTCTCCTTCTCTTTCTCTCTCTCTCTCTGACCCGTCTCTCTCTGTCTCTGTTATAAGAGAGATTTCTCTCTCTTATAATTCTGCTTAGGCGGTGGAAAAAGGGTTATAAAAAAAACTTTAAAATTAAAAAAAATAAATAACTATATAGGTTATACTAAGGTGTATGCACATACAACGAATTATGTGTATATAATAGAAAGATTTATAAAATTACTCTTTAATACATCACCCAATACATATATATAGTATATATATATATATATAATTTGATAAAGTTTAATTGGTCAAAATCAAAGTCAAAATCGCGGGTACCTTCGGTACCAATCCAAATCGTGTTCCGGGCCTTGGTTTGGGATCATTTAGTGTTCGATTTTCGCGCGTGAGTAGTCGAAATTGAATAACTTTTCGAGATCTATCCATTCGTACGGTTCGATTCTTCAAATTATACTCCAAAAAAAAACTCAATATTTAATCCTAGACTTAATTATTTTAACACCTAATAGGTTCCACGATTGTAACGTTGGGCTCGACTCAACTTGACTCACAAAAGTCAACAAAATTATTTTGGGTCGTTACAATTACAGTCACCGATGGAGTTCCAGTGAGTTCGTCGGTGGAGTTCCGGCGAGGTGCAAGCTCGTAGATTCGAGCATACAAGTACGAGGCTTGGTGGATTCCGAGTTGAAGGCGTACAAGAGGCTTGTGGATTCAAGCTAACAAGTGCGGAGCTTGGTGAATTCCGAGTTAGAGACGTACATATCATTGAAGAGGCGATTCGTAGATTAGGTTCATGGAGAAAGACCGGTCGAGTTTGCATGAGGGATTCGTGTTGTCGATGTGAACTGTTGTAAGATTTCTCATAACTCTTAGTGTTAATTTCTGGACTAGGCCCTAGGGTTTTTTCCATTAGGTTTTTCCCCGTCAACAAAAATCATTTGTGTTGAATACTTATATGTGTGAATGATTTCTGTACAAGATTGAAATATTTGATTCTCCCTTATTTCCTCATTCGAGAATCGAATATGTCAATACTTATTTGTTTCAATTTCTACTTATTATGAATTCATTGTGAATTAAATTTTAATAGGGTAGATATTGATCCCCCTTCTATATATACCTAGATTAGTGTTTAGTGTTGTGACCTAAACCCAAGAGTAGGTGATATTTCACTCCTTTTTTTATTGATAATAAACACACAACTTCTCTCGCACTGGAGCCCAATTGAAGACCCCTTTCCTCTTGGCTTATTATTCGACTTTCCATTCATAATGACAATGTTGTTATTTTTACCAACTTCTTTACACCACTTAAGGACGGTATCTCTTGATTCAAATACCTAATGCCATAACCTATCAAAATATGTCATCTTTGTCTTATATCCCTAAAACACATTATGTAAAAATATTCGAGAGATTTTTGTCGAAAATATTGATTAAATTCAAGAGATTCCTGTCAAAAAGTTCTTTGTCTTGAACATGATTTGATCGAATTTCAGTTCTCTGGGTTTTTTCGGGTTTCGTTTTATAGAAAAAATAAAAACAAAAAAGGGATATTATAAAGTTATATTACCTCGAATGTTGTTGATTCTGAGCCTTTAATCGAATTTGAAGACCCAATACCCTCATCAAAATTGGTTTTTGATGTTTGTTCCTCTATTAATGGAGTTTCTTTGACAACTTCATCCTCTTCCATATTTTTGACATGTGTGTTCAAATAACGAGCTTACATTCACAAAAAATTTTCGATTGTTAGTTGTCGAATAGTTGAGCCGTTATTATTGTTGGGTGGAGTTCATGAATGTGAGAATCTTCAAGGTGGGTACCGTGAAGGTGGGAGTACTCAAAATGAAAACCAAGTTTTACTAGGTTTAGTTGTCTTTTGTGAAGGGAGTCCCCCTAGGAAAAACATAAAATGAGGGAAGGTATAAACTTGGGCTTTAAGGCCCAAATTTTGAGCATGCCCCCCAACCAAAAGGGGAGCCTCAATAACAGCACTCTTCAAATATTATAAGATTGTTATTTGTTTTAATGAAAAATTAGGAACGAAAATTTTCGCCCCACTTAGCTAAATGATAATTAAGGGTCGGATATTTCAACCTAAATCTGCCAAAACCTGACCCGATTCGCGAATCGAATCTAATCCTGATTAAATTTGATCTTAGTTTGACCTATGGCTAAGCGAGTAAGAGTTATATCAAGTCGCTAAGGTTTTTTTTGGAGCAATTGTCTCAACATCCCTATATACAATTTCAAACTTCATTTTCAGTTTTTGATAATGGACTGTAATGGAATATACAATAAGTTGTTGCATTCATTTACCCGAATCGTGTACATCAAAATAATGGGTTTCGTTCTCTTTTTTTTTTTTTTTTTCCTTATTTTCCTTATTGTGTTTTGGTATATATGCTATCTGTGAAATTACTGCTAGGTTGACTATAAATCTTAAATCTTTGTTTAAACTTTAGGGTAGAACCCTTAATTACTACTAGACTATTTAAGGCCTTGATAGGTTATTTTGTTGATTCCTTTTAAGTTTGATGGTTACTAGCTCATAACATTTAACTTCCAAAATTATATAAATGTACTAATTAAGCCTATTCTAATTAACGACTTTATGATCTTAATTGTGTGTGACGACGGTATAAATAGCAAGCTAGCGATTGATGCTTATTCTTTTGCATGTACATTTTAATTTGGTGAATGAGATTTGGTAATTTGTATCAGCATCATATTTGCAATTATCTCGATGTTGTGGGTTGTTTTTATTACTCATTGAAGGTGTGGAATTTAATTAGAGTGTTGTTATTGACACTTTTTTTTATCGATAATATCCTATACTCAGGAGTAACCTTATTTTTATCACTTCTATCCTCATATTTTATTTGGGGATATCCCCGTATAAGAAACACAAAAATTTCGTTTTGATTTTTAATTTTTTTTCTAACCTAAACCTAAAATCTACAGTTGGAAGGAGGGGGAAGATAGATTTCGAGAGAGAGAGAGGAGAGATCGAGAAACAGAATAGAAAGAGAGAGAATAGCACGAAAGAAGGCCTTGGAATTTTTAGACCTCTTTCAATATCGGGAGAAGGAAGACGGAGATCGAGAGAGATGGAGTTTGGGTTTGAGTTAAACTCAAACATTAGTTAAATTAGAAGTTTGCTACGACTGCTTTTATTTGAAATAGAAGTTATATGTTAGATACGATTCTTTGGGCCCCAATGTTGTCCAATTCATAGTTTGGGCCCTGAATTCTACTTTTCTGTCTACGGACCGTTTTTTTTTTTCTCCTGCGTCCTCAAACTGACTGTCTGACAATTATGGTGTCTGACGCATGTCACTCAACTTTATTTCTTTTTGACTTTTTTTAAATTTTTGAAAGAAATTATTGGACTAGTGTTACGCTAGTAGCGTCCTCGTTTTTTTACAGTGGGACCCACCTTTTTTTTACACCCACGTCATCTTAGCCAGACCCATCTAGGCTATTGACGGAAGAAGGGAAGAAGACTTTTGACAGAATTTCTTTTCAAAATTCGTGATTCCATTCGTTAATAACGTAACTTCATTTCCAACTCTTTTCCTGATTTTTCCGGTGAGTATGACACTGGAATCTCTGATCTCCATTTTTTCCGGCGAAGTTGATTCGTGAACAACAGATCTTCAGTTGTTTCTCTTATCCTTAGATCTGATAAATCTAAGAAGAATTTCAGATTTGATTTTATCCCACTTTTTTGTTTTTGATCTTTCAATCAGTGGAGCTTTTGGAGCAATTTTAACACTTCAAACCTTCTTTCGTTTTACTGGTTTTTTCGGCGACTTTGCCGTCTTAGAGCATCTCCAATGCTAATGTGAATGTGGTAAAATAAGACTGCCACGTAGGATAAATAGACATTCTCTTTAAAAAACCTTCTCCAATGCTAATGTGAAGAAAAGATGTGATGATGACGTGACAGTAGTTATTCTAGACATTGTGAAGTAGAATGTCTATTTCTAGACATTCATCTTCACAATGTCTTACTGTCCACATCAGCAATTTTTTTTTCCCTCCAAAATTTTTAGTTACTTTTTAAACAAAATAAGTTTGACCCATTCAAAAATTAAGTGCCACATAAGTTAAAAAGTCATCCCAAGACATTTGCATTGGAGATGCATTTTTTTCAACAATGTCTATTGTGAAGATTTTGTTGCCACGTAGATTAGACATTGTCTTATAAGACATGCCACGTAGATAAGACATTGTCTTATAAGATTTTTGCATTGGAGATGCTCTTATTCTACTATCTTGTCGATCTGTTTTTCACGAACTTAGATCTGAATATCAATGTTCAACCAGCAAAGATTCTTGCAAATTGTTCATTAAAGCACAACAAGTACTCGAAACGAACAAGAAATTGGACACAAGTTTGCAAATCTTCGTCATCAAAATCTGCTTCAAGTGTCACTCGAAATTTTATTTTAATCTCTAACACAATAGAATTGATCGATTGAAATCTTTTGTGCACTAGATCTAGATACAACCAAACTAGGAATAGGGCAAATTGCACTGATTCTTTGGATTTTCCATCGATTTTTTTGTCATCCGATGACATTTCACCCAATTCCTCACCGGAATCTCTGACTTATGACCTAATTTTTCAGTGACTGATGTTCATCACTGGAAGTTTTCTTCAATGAGTAGAATATTTCTTCTTTTGGACTCTTTATTCTCTGGTTTATCCGGCAAGTATTCCAGTGTAATGCCATGAACTCCGATGAGTTCAGTCAATTTTTTTTTAGTTGAATCGGCCTCTAGCTTCAGTGTTGAGATCTTCCTTGGGTTTGAACGATCTTGAAGGAAGAGGGTGAGTTTTCTAGGTTCAGTCCAGTGGTTAAATCCGGCGATCTAAATATCAGTTAACCAGAGAAGAGTTTTTATAACCGGAGACCTTCATCGTTAAGATCACCATGGCTGCGCTTCCTATTTTGTTTCTTTCGTTGCATTGACCTTAACGGCAGTTCTCAGATCTGAAGTTTCTTCCGATGAAGAATCTTCAGTTAGAACTATTCTGCCGATGAAGACGATCTCCAATCTTCAGTTGGAAATATTTTTCGTTTTCATTGTAAGTGCAGATGGTCCCTGTTAACAAGGTAAGGGGCGGAGGATAAAGTTGGAAGAAAAAAAGAGTGAAGACGGTAAAAAAAATTGGAATTCAGGCCCAAACTATGAATTGGATAACATTGGGGCCCAAAGAGTCGTACGGTCAAAACTTACGGCATAAACGCCAAATTGCCCTATCCTATACTCAGTAGTAACCTTATTTTTATCACTTCTATCCTCATATTTTATTTGGGGATATCCCTGTATAATAAACATAAAAATTTCTTTTTGATTTTTAAATTTTTTTTAACCTAAACCTAAAATCTACAGTTGGAAAGAGGGGGAAGATAGAGGAGAGATCGAGATACAGAATAGAAAGAGAGAGAATAGAACGAAAGAGGGCCTTAGAATTTTCAAACCTCTCTTTATATCGGGAGAGGGAAGACAGAGATGGAGAGAGATGGAGTTTGAGTTTGAGTTAAACTCAAACATTAGTTAAATTAGAAGTCTGCTACGACTGCTTTTATTTGAAATAGAAGTTATATGTTAGATCTTGCTTATTTGATTAGCAATTAGAAATTTTTAGAAGTTCAAATATATCTAGTGGGTAAGGGGTTTATGCAAGTAGGACAGATAATAGTAATTTCTCTTCTTTAATAAAGTAATAGTTTAGTTATTTTCTTTGTGTTAATAGTTCTAGTATTCTTGTATAAGATTCTAGATCGGTGTGTACTATTTCGATCCAGTAAGAATGATACTTGAATTCAATTTTTTGCTTAAGGGGAGAAGGGAGATTGAAAGTGATAATAGAAAGAGCGAGAACAGAGATAGAATAATGGGGTTTTGGAAAAAAAGTCCATGTAAAAAAAGTCATTATGATTTTAATCCTCGTTTTATAAATTTAGTCCTTATTTTTGGACATAAAAGTCATAAAAGTAGGGAATAAATTTATAAAACAAGGACTAAAATCATAATGATTTTTTTTACACGGACTTTTTTTACATTTTCTATAGAATATATTTAATTTAGAATTATTAAATAAATTGAGAAACAATAAGAAGAGAGGGAACAGAGAGCCAGAGGGAGAGAAAAGATAGGAGATGAGGTTGGGTGGTGGTTAAAAAAATCACAATATTGAAATTTGATTTCTACTCAAATTTAATATTCTTCAAAAAAATTTGATATGTTGTTAATTTGATTTGTATTCTTAATTTTAGGACTAATTTGATTTGTGGCAGCCTAATAACAGAAATTAAAAAAACTAAAAAACTGAGGAAAAAAAAAAAAGAAAAAAGAAGAAGATACCCCTAATAATTTTTTTGGTGAAACTTAGATTGATCAAAAATCAATCAACCTAGGTCAGAACGGAAAACAATCTTAAGTGCTAATAACAACACTCATTTAATTAATAGTGGCAAAAAAGAGATTCATGAATATGAATATGAATTAATATTGGTACTAAAAGTGTCCGTAGTAATAATTGTGAAATGATCATGAGGAATTATTTCTATAATGGAGCTGAAGATCAAAACCAGAAATTCATGTTTGGTCTTGGTTCTTGTGTTAATGGTGTTAATGGGTGGATGAACTCGGAGGAAATTAAATGGTAGGTTTTTCTTTAGAGAGAATGGGAAAGAAACCCCATAAGTGGTTTCCATTTATGTTCCACCCCACCCTAAAAAAAATTTGTAAATAAAACTCAAAAATAGTTAAAAAGACTTCCATGCCCTAATTAACGGTAATGCTAGGGTTACAACAATTTCTACAGGAAAACCTACCGAAGCTTATGTGGAGCTTAGCTGGCGCCGCGATTTTGTGCGCTATGTTAGTCTGCTGTTTTTCTTCAAACCAGTACAAAGTGGGGCACGGAATCCTAGGCACTTAAAATAGGTTGGTATTGACCGTTGATTACAGACTAAAATCTACGGTCGATATTGAGACCATTTTTAGGTCTCTTTCTCTTACAACCCAAACAAAATCGAGGAAGAAAAAATTTGGGATTTTTGAACCACCGGCGAACGAGGAGGGCTGGAGGAATATTCGACAGTCGCCGTCACCGTCCGGCGGTATCTTCTCTCCCTACGGTGTGTTCGACTGTACCTTCTCTTCTTCCTTAACTCTAAAGATCTAGATCAAGTTTCTACTGTAGATTATAATCGATTTGTTTGTTGTGTTATGGTGGTTCTACAGAACAAAAAAAATTTGGGTTTTTGCTTCATCGCACGACCACCGGCACATCCCAACGAGATTTCTCTCTTCCTACGGTATCTTCCCTTCTTCCTCAACTCTAAAAAATTATATCTAGGGTTTTACTTCCTTCTTCCTCAACTCAAATAACTAGATCTAGGGTATGGTCTTTCTATTCATGGTGAAAATATTTTCTGCAGTTTTTTTTAAGTAACTTGTGTGTGATCTATATTGTTGAAATATATATTGCTGGAATCTATATTGTTGGAATCTATATTGTTGGAATATATATTGCTGGAATCTATATTGTTGGAATCTATATTGTTAGAATCTAGAGGTATGGTGTTTCTATTAATAAAGGAATGATTTTTTTTTTAAAAAAAATAGTACTGTTATGTGTAGATTTGGATGTCTTTAGTTCTTTACTTTAGATTCGGATGCCTTTAGTTATTATTTTCTTTTTTCAGTAAACATTATATTGCTTTCAATTTTAGTTTTTGGTGGAATCTATATTGTTGGAATCTAGAGTTATGGTGTTTCTGTTCATGGAGGAATGATTTTTTACAGTTGTGTAGATTGGTTAGAAACATCCATTTTTTACTGTTTGTGATAGAATGCACATTATCAATTTTGGAAAGGTCCAACAAATGGAGTGAATGGAATCGCACCGTATATGTTATATCAAGCTCCTGCACAAGCCGCCATGATGCCTCAAGCTATTGCACAAGCTGACATGCTGCCTCAAGCTCCTGAACAAGCCGCCATGCTGCATCAATCTCCAATGTAACATGGAACAAGAGATTTTGGGTTGTTTGATAGAGAAAGTTGGAAGTAGTTGATCCATTATGATTGTTTGACTGTAATGATCCATTAATTTTAGTTGTGGTAAACTTAGATATATGAGTTTAATTTTCTGTCAGAACAAATTATGACAAATTTATATCAATGTTTTGGAAGTAATGGTTGAGTGTATGTCTAGTGTTTTTTTTCATTTGTGGCAAATTTATTTCAATGTTTTGATGAAATACATAAGTGAACCCAGGGTTTATCACAATGAGAATTCCTAAAACCCACTCTGATGACCGACACACTGACCAACTTTTTGCAAGGAAATTTAGCCATCTGATTCCATAATGTAGGTTTATGATGGGTTTATCACAATGTGGTCCAGCCTATAAGCTCAAAATATAATAAACAATGAGATGGACTGAATTTCTACAACTTTATTAACTGACGTTAAGGCTCCTTAAATAGTCATCTTACATAACAAATTATCCACAAGATAAGTTAACCACTAACTAGTCAAAACAGAAAACTAGCTTCTTACTCCTAAGGTTACGAACTTAGGACTGAAATTCAAACTATCCTAGTTAGACTTATTCAAACTTTAACAGTCTCTTGTTGAGGTTCGATCTTATATGGAACACATATTTCAAAAATCCTAAACAAGCTCAATTACTGGAGAAAAAAGAAATATATAAATCACATATAACCATAACAGTATTACATACAACATTGTACATTTACCCCCGCCCCCTTCGACCAACTTACAATACATCAAAATACAAAAAACAATAATACATATACTTGATACCAAATAGGATTAATCAATCAATCCTAAACCCTCTAATTTCTCCAAAATGGAAGCGCAAAATTGTGACTGACGCTCTGCCGCGTGACGTTCAACTTCAACTTCCAATATAAATTTGTCCATCAAACTTTTGCATTCATCCGATGAAGAAGCCTCATCCACGACTTTTTTCTTTGGAAGTGTACCCAACCATTCAAAGAATTTACACCCTCGGTTTTCGTTCTACACACAATTGCAAAAGTAAAAGAAATTGTAAGTGTATGTCATGTATTAAAATTGTAAGTGTATGTCATAATTGTATAAAAAATAAATAAAAAAATTGTGGTGTCTCAGAAAAACTAACATTGGAGAAGAAATACCATCTGAACATGTTCAGTTTAAATGGACAACATCTAAAATTAATGGATGTTTCTAACCAATCTATACATAACAGTACTAATTTTTTTTTAAAAAAATTAATGGATGTTTCTAACCAATCTACACAGTACAGTAAAAAATCATTCCTCACTGAATAGAAACGCCATAACTCTAGATTCCAACAATATAGATTCCAGCAAAAACTAAAATTGAAAGCAATATAATGTTTACTGAAAAAAGAAAATAAGAACTAAAGACATCCGAATCTAAAGTAAAGAACTAAAGACATCCAAATCTACACATAACAGTACTATTTTTTTTTTAAAATCATTCCTTTATGAATAGAAACACCATACCTCTGGATTCTAGCAATATAGATTCCAACAATATAGATTCCAGCAATATATATTCTAGCAATATAGATTCCAACAATATAGATTCCAGCAATATATATTTCAACAATATAGATCACACACAAGTTACTTAAAAAAAAAACTGCAGAAAATATTTTCACCATGAATAGAAAAACCATACCCTAGATCTAGTTATTTGAGTTGAGGAAGAAGGAAGTAGAACCCTAGATATGATTTTTTAGAGTTGAGGAAGAAGGGAAGATACCGTAGGAAGAGAGAAATCTCGTTGGGATGTGCCGGTGGTCGTGCGATGAAGCAAAAACCCAATTTTTTTTATTCTGTAGAACCACCATAACACAACAAAAAAATCGATTATAATCTACAGTAAAAACTTGATCTAGATTTTTAGAGTTGAGGAAAAAGAGAAAGTACAGTCGAACACACCGTAGGGAGAGAAGATACCGCCAGACGTTGACGACGACTGTTGAATATTCTTCCAGCCCTCCTCGTTCGCCGGTGGTTTAAAAATCCCAAATTTTTTCTTCCTCGATTTTGTTTGGGTTGTAAGAGAAAGAGACCTAAAAATGATCTCAATATCGACCGTAGATTTTAATCTGTAATCAACGGTCAATACCAACCTATTTTAAGTGCCTAGGATTCCGTGCCCCACTTTGTACTGGTTTGAAGAAAAACAGCACTGACATAGCGCACAAAATCGAGGCGCCAGCTAAGCTCCACATAAGCTTCGGTAGGTTTTTCTGTAGAAATTGCTGTAACCCTAGCATTACCGCCTAATTAAAACTAAACACACAGAGTTTGAGAGAAAGAGCTAGGGCACACGATAAGGATGTTTTTGAAGGGATTTTTTTGCAAGTTACAGGTCTTCAAATTAGCTGAATTTTTGTAAGCATAATATTATCATTATTTATAAGATGTCCAAAAAAAATCAGCTCAATCAGAGACATATAACCCTCTAAACAAATCACTTTAAATGTCAGCCGTTCATTCATACTATTAAAGTCTAAATTAAGTGTTCGTGGTGTTAGAGGGTGCTAGAGGACTCCGATTGAGCTGATTTTTTTAGATATGATCCAAGTAATATAAATCTATAATACAATTCAGGACGGGGGGTAGAGTTGTCCTTTTATAAAATGTGTCCTGCTACATAAGCCTCTCCGTCTCCCTCTCTCCCTGCCCTCTCTTTCTCGATTTCTCTCTGCTTCTTCTTCGTCTTCTTCATCATCAGTGAAGCTGTTCAGCTCCTCCTCCCCTCTCTCGGCCACTCTCTCCCTGCCCCCTCTCTCTCGAGGTTTTGAGCCGTGCCGGAGGCACGGCGATATACCTCGTAACTTACATATCAAAAAATCAGCCCATTTGGACAAACTTAAACTAAACAAAACACAAAACTAAAAAGCACAAAATCCTTTCTTCAAAAGGAAAACATTCCTGGTTAAACCCTTTACTTCTTCTCGGATCCCTCTCTGTCTCTTCAAGTCTTCTCCTCTGCAACAAAGAGAACTCCATTATCAGTTCTGAGATCTAGAGAGAGAAAGTAGGGAGAGAAACAGAGCATTTGAAGAAGAAGATGCAGTACAAGAACTTAGGCAGATCTGGATTGAAAGTGAGCCAGCTTTCATACGGAGCTTAGGTAAGTTTCGGAAATCAATTAGATGTCAAAGAAGCAAAATCTCTTCTCCAATGTTGCAGAGACAACGTTGTAAATTTCTTTGACAACACTGAAGTTTACGCTAATAGAATAGCTGAAGAAATCATGGGACAAGCCAATAGAGAACTTGGATGGGGGTCCTGGCCCTAATGATAAAGGTCTGTCTCGTAAACATATAATTGAAGGAACAAAAGCATCTCTCAAGAGATTGGATATGGAGTATGTTGATATTCTGTATTGCCATCGTCCTGATATTTCTACTCCGATTGAAGAAACAGTTAGGGCAATGAATTATGTGATTGATCATGGATGGGCTACTAATTGCATAATAGTTGCATTATAGTTGCATACTAGTTGCATAATAGTTGCATAACAACGGTGACTTCGACCGTGGACTATCGGTGTTTTCTTCGGTGACTTCTACAGTGACTTCTACGGTGACATCGGTGATTTCTTCCGTGACTATCTGTGACTTATTCGGTGATTAACTTATTCAAAGATTTAATGGTGAAATCTTTGGTGTGTTTTTTAATGGAGGCCTTTCTTCTGAGGATTTGCTCTTACTTCTCGTGATGGAGTAACCTCTTCCTTGAGCATTTGGTAAGTCTCTTGTTTGTTTTCTCTGTCTAGGTTTTTTGTAGGGGGTGTGGTTTTGTTCTGTGCCGGTCCTGCAGTTTGGTTCTATATCTACTTGGTTCTTCTCCTTGGTTCTAGCCTATTGGCTTGTCCGATTTTTGGTGCCGCCTCAGCAATATATTTTATTTTGGCACTCCACCCAGTTGTACTATCTGTGTCCTTTGCATTCATTACCAAGGAGACTGTATGGAGTTAAAGGGTTTACATTAGGGGTGTGCATTTCTGATCCGATCCGCCCAAACCGACCGATCCAATCCAATCATCGTTGGATCGAAACCGATCCAATGATGAGGTCGGGGCGGATTGGTTTGTTGTTTTCGAAATCTAATAGGTGTGGATCGGTTGGCGGATCCGGGTGGTCGAAACCAATACCCAACCGATCCAATCAACTTACCCCATATACTAAACTAAATTTGTAATTTTTATAAATATCTAAGGGTAATTATGGGCCCAAGTTGAAAATATGTGATAGTTTTACCAGGCCCAACTATTATTTTTTTATTTTATGGGCTATAAATAGAGAGTATGATAAATATTAAGGGCCCAATTAATATGTTTAACAGGCTTGGCCCAATAGCCCAAACTGACGAAACCAATCCAATCCAATCTTGATTGGGGCGGATCGGATTGGATGGGTTCACTGGGTGGATCGGATTGGATTGAAAATCTAGTATCCAATCATACATTGGATCGGATGCGGAACGAACTAAAATCAATGGTTTCGATCCACTGCACACCCCTAGTTTACATACACAAGAAATTTCATGCAAGTCAAGGTTTTATGGGTCTTTTTCCTCTTCAGTTGGAAGGAACTACAGCTGGGTTATATTCTACTCCTAGTTCCCAATGCCTCATTTTTGTTTTTTCGGATGTTTCAGAACAAGTACGCCTCATTAGATCTTCTTGAAAGATTTTCCATTATTCTTTTATTCCTAGATGACACTTTCGACTATCTTTGGCTAGGACGCTGCTATTTGAACATTGGAGAGAATGTTATAATTATAAAATTGTATGTGGCGCTTAGGGTGGCAACAAATTCAAAATTTTCAATTTTTTTCTCCCCAAAATGCACGGAATCCCAAAATTTTCCTCTCTATCCTCCCGATCTCTTTCATGGAGAAAAATTGATAGGAATAGATAGAGATCTATGAGATTTAAAGTCGAATTATCTCAGAGATGATCGATCAGAGAGCTTTGAATCTACATTTTTATAATTATTTGCTCCAATTAAAAACTTCTAAAAAAAAAGAGTTAATACTTTTGGGGTAAGTAAGCTTCACAGGGTGTAGCTTCTCATTTTTCTATCTTCAAAACAAAAAAGAAGAAAAAGAACTTATCATCTGTCTCTTTCTTCAACTAACAGGTTGCTAATTGATCGAATTGGTTAAGATGATCGGTTTCTCGCCACGTCTTCTGGTTCTTGTTNTATCTTCAAAACAAAAAAGAAGAAAAATAACTTATCATCTGTCTCTTTCTTCAACTAACAGGTTGCTCATTGATCGAATTGGTTAAGATGATCGGTTTCTCGCCACGTCATCTGGTTCTTGTTCGGTTACTAGGGTTTTGTCTCTTTACTTCGGTAAAGTGAGTTTGTTCGGTAATGGATAGATTTGCGATGATCGAAGCCATCGAGGAAGACGACGGCAGATCGAAGCCATCGAGGAAGACGACGAGCTACTGCCTTCGTCTTAAAGATCTAGGGTTTTAGGGAAACAGATCTAGGGTTTTAGGGTTTCAAAAAACAAATCTAAGATTTTAGGCAGAGAGAAATGGGTCTAGGGTTCTAAGGAGAGAGAAACAGATCTGCCTTCGTCCATAGCTTCGTCTACGTTGATTGTTGGATGATTGTTGAAATAGCTTCGTCTTCCTTTCAGCAGACCTTCAAAACAGAGAAAATAGAGGGTGAGTGAAAATGATGATATGTTTTGGTGGAGGATTATGTATTATGATTTGGGAATATGGATCAATCTAAAAGAAAGGGAAGAGGAAAAATTTGGGATTCCCTGCATTTTGGGGAGGAAAAAAATTGAAAATTTTGAATTTGTTGCCACGTCATACGATGAAATGGCCAGCCTTACGCAAAAGTTGAGGCGCCACCTAAGCGCCACATACAATGTTATAATTATAATATTCTCTGCAATGTTCAAATAGCAGCGTCCCTTTGGTTATACCTCTCCAAGACGCTGCTATTTGAATATTGCAGAGAATGTTATAATTATAAAATTATATGTGGTGCGTAGGTGGTGCCTCAAACTTTGCGCAAGGCTGGCCATTTCATCGAGTGACATGGCAACGAATTCAAAATTTTAATTTTTTTCTCCCCAAAATGCACGGAATCCCAAAATTTTCCTCTCCCCTCCATTTTGTCTCTGTTGGAGCTCTGTAGCTCACAAAAAATTCATCCAAATCCCCACTTTGTGGAAGCCATCGAGGAAGATGACGGCAGATCGAATCCATGAGGAAGACGACGAGCTGCTGCCTTCGTCTTAAAGATCTAGGGTTTTAGGGAAACAGATCTAGGGTTTTAGGGTTTCAAAAAACAGATCTAAGATTTTAGGCAGAGAGAAACATATCTAAGGTTCTAAGGAGAGAGAAACAGATCAGCCTTCGTCGATAGCTTCGTCTATGTCGATTGTTGGATGTTTAGCAAGGTAATATGGAAAAATGAGAAAAGAGTTTTTCTCTTTTTCTTTTTTTGAAAAAAAATAAAAATCTATTTACTGGATAAAACTCAAATAAGGAAAGGGAGAGAGAGGAGCAAATCTAGTTGTAGAGCTAGAGATCGTCCAAATTTTTTTTAAAGGTGTAATTGCAAAAAAAAAAAGCATCAGATCATATAGTTCTAAAAAAATAACCTAATCTGAAACTCAAATACATAAAAACTCTAAATTTGAAATCCATCGGATCATTTAAAAAAAAAAATAATAATCTGAAACTCTAATAAAAGAAACCCTAATCTGAAACCCATTAGATCATACGGTTTTGAAAATAAAATCTTAAACTCATACAAAAAAAGACCTTAATCTAAAACCTACAAGATCATATGGTTTCAAATTTTCTAGATTAAAAAAGCCCTAATCTAAACTGAATTAACAAAGGAAAAAAAAACTAATTTTTTGCCACAGGTTCCTTGTAGAGAGAGGATCTCCGGCAACCGTCCTGTCTTCGTCAAGTTTTTTGGACCCTTCATCTTCGTCATCGGCTACCGTTCTATCGCGACCCAAACACACCCTAAAAGAATGGGTATAGAAAAATTTTGGGATTCCGTGCATTTTGGGGAGAAAAAAAAATTAAAATTTTGAATTTGTTGCCACGTCACTCGATGAAATGGCCAGCCTTGCGCAAAGTTGAGGCGCCACCTACGCACCACATACAATGTTATAATTATCAGTAATGCTAGGATTACAGCAGTATCTACCGAAGATGCTACCGAAGATTATGTGGACACCTACATGGCGCCTTAAACTTGTGTGGTAGTGCATGCCTCGTTGGCATTTTCGATTTTTTTTCCAATCATCCGTAATTGCAGGCACGGAATCCTGATTCTATTTTGGGTTATTACTCACCGTTGATAAAGAACTAAATCAACGGCTGAGATTAAAATATTTTAAGGTAATCTCTTATACAATTCAGGACGGGGGGTAGAGTTGTCCCGTTCATAAATTGTGTGCTGCTTGATAAGCCTCTCTCTCCCTCTCTCTCCCTGCCCTCTCTCTCTCTCGATTTCTCTCTGCTTCTCTCTCGATTTCTCTCTGCTGCTTGATAAACCTCTCTCCCTCTCTCTCCCTGCCCTCTCTCTCGATTTCTCTCTACTCCCCTCTCTCTGCCTGCCCCCTTTCTCCTCTCTCTGCTAAGGTTTTGAGCCGTGCCGGAGGCACGACGATATACCTAGTCTCTTATACAATTCAGGACGGGGGGCAGAGTTGTCCCGTTTGTAAATTGTGTGCTGCTTGATAAGCCTCTCTCTCCTTCTCTTTCCCTGCCCCCTCTCTCTCGATTTCTCTCTGCTGCTTGATAAGCCTCTCTCTCCCTCTCTCTCCCTGCCCTCTCTCTCTCTTATACAATCCCTCTCTCTCTCGATTTCTCTCTACTCCCCTCTCTCTGCCTGCCCCCTTTCTCCTCTCTCTGCTAAGGTTTTGAGCCGTGCCGGAGGCACGACGATATACCTAGTCTCTTATACAATTCAGGACGGGGGGCAGAGTTGTCCCGTTTGTAAATTGTGTGCTGCTTGATAAGCCTCTCTCTCCTTCTCTTTCCCTGCCCCCTCTCTCTCGATTTCTCTCTGCTGCTTGATAAGCCTCTCTCTCCCTCTCTCTCCCTGCCCTCTCTCTCTCTTATACAATCCCTCTCTCTCTCGATTTCTCTCTACTCCCCTCTCTCTGCCTGCCCCCTTTCTCCTCTCTCTGCTAAGGTTTTGAGCCGTGCCGGAGGCACGANTTCTGCTACAATTATGATAATTCCCCCTCATGAACAGGACAACACACATCAATGAAATGAAAATTATGGAATGGTGTTAAAAAGACATAAGTTCTTGTAACCTCCATTATTATTGATTGGAAGAAAAAATTACATCCAAACAAAAGAGTTGGGGTTTGTAACCTCCATTTCAATACAACAAACACGTAAAAGATTGAACATGCAAACTGGAAAGTATAAATGTGACCCACTTTCTACAAAATCAAAATTTACATTTACTTGCTTCATAAAAGGCCAGCCCCTGATCAATTGCAATGATACAACTCTTCAAATGCAGGGGGAAGCCTGTTACCAAGGATTCACGTCTCCAACCGGTCACGTAGTCCAGTTCAAGATCTTCTCACCTGGACTCAAGAAAACTGTCTTATCGTGCGGCAATTTACGAGCAACCCATTCAGTATTAATGGAAAGCATCTTCTGGTTGAGCAGGTTGTGGGAACATCAACGCTTGCTTCATCGACGGGTTGGCAAGTAATTTTTGCTTCCTCAAAATTACTTCTTAATCTTTGCTCTAAATAACTAGATCTAGGGCTTAATGGAGAAATGAGTTTTTATATTACTTAAAGATGAAGAAGAAGAGAAGATACTGGAGGGAGAAAGAAATCGCAGCTGGATTTGACGTTGTACGCCTTGGCGGAGAGCGACGGCGACAAAGTCTTTTGCTGCCCTAGGTTGCCGGTGGTCGTATAGAGAAAGGGAAATCCCCAAATTTTTTTAGATTTGGGTTGTAAAAGACAAAGCAAAAAGAATTTTAATCTTAGCCGTTGTTTGGGTTCTTTATCAACGGTTGGTTATAAGCCCAAATAGAGTCTAGGATTTCGTGTCTGAATTGTGAAAAGAAAAAAAGTTGAAAAGTGCCAACAAGTTACCGCACAATATCGAGGCACCAAATCGACCGCCACATCTGCTTCGGTAGAAACTTCTGTGCGTTTTTGCTGTACCCCTAGCATTACCGTATAATTATAACATTCTCTGCAATGTTCAAATAGCAGCGTCCACCTCTCCATTCTCCTGACACACCATTTAATGCAAATCACCTTAGGCGGCAAGGTTCACAGGATTCAAAATTTAGGAAAGCAGATCCTCTGTTCAGTTTTTTTTATTTTTTATTTTTTTTATCTCTTCTCCTTCTGATAAGAATCATGTCAAGAAGTGTGCAAGAGGAAGTTACTAATCTGGTTTCACATATGGAAAAACATCTTACATTTCCGTCTCTGAAACCTGGTGTTAGAATCCCCAATCACATGCAGGCTGTGAAGAAAAAGCTTTGGGACATGAGCATGATTGGGTGTGTTTGCTGTAAAAAATTCATAACTCTGGTTACTGTTCGTGAAAATATTGATAGTCTGTGGAACTTGACCAACGATGTGGATATAGAAGGCATAAAAGGATGGAGGACACTTTTCTTTTCCAGTTTAAGTTTCCGGGTGATTTCCATAAGATCAAGAAGTATGGTCCTTGGCTGGTTAGGGAGGTTCGTACGAAATTATGTGAGGTTCGTAGGATTAGTGACCATGCTGATCCTATGTGCGCACCCAAGGAATCATCCTGTACTGAAGCAGTAAATAAAGATCCATCTTCTGAGGATATTCCTTCTGATATCGTAATGGAAGGGTCTAATGCAAGTAAGACTCTTCAGACTTTGAGCAAGGGTAAATTGGTGGTCCCAAGGAAAAAAGGAAATTTGATGGAACTCCAGCTGGAACTGCTACTCGGAAGAGATCGAAAGCTAGTAATTTTGTGAGTGAAGGGAGTGATCAACAAGCCACTTTCAAAGGACATTACGTCCAGGATGCTCAAAATATTTCAGAATACAATAAAGAGGTTTTCGATCTCACCTGCCCTTCTATTGAAGATATGATAAACAAGATTTTTGAGAATGGAGAAGAAGATAAAGGTCCCTCAACAACCTACCAGGAACAAAACATACCCACGCCCTCTCTAATAGATCTGGACAGCAAGGATTCTCAGAGGCTTGTCGTTGCTCAGGTACCTTCTTCCAATTACCTTATTATTTCTTGTTTCATTTTTTTTTTTTTTTCATTTCCATCTTCTAGTTGTACCATTTTTTTGGGTACTTTATCTGGTTACCCATGAAATTCTTAGCTTGGAATTGTAAGGGGTCGGGAAAAAATTTACTAAGAATCACCTCATTCATCTTGTCAAAGATCTGCAACCCGATATCCTCTTCCTTTCTGAAACTAAACAGAAGGACACCTACATGAATAAGCTCATGGTTAAGCTTAATTTCTCCCAGTGGTTTCTTGTTTCCCCTGACGGGAGAGCAGGGGGCTTAGGTTTAGCTTGGCAAGATACTACTAATCTGGAAGTGGTTCATAGCGCTAAATATCAGATAAATTCTCTCATATCGGATATTAACTCTGGTTCAGAATGGATGCTAATGACTTGAAATTTTACTTATGGCTTGGTGCAGCGATTCCTCCATGGGAGTACCAAGACCCAACTGACTACTACATTGGGTGGTTAAAGGTCCCACCAGCAACACTACCAAGCTTATTTGAGTTCTCATGGCACCTACAAGAACCACCGTCCAAATAAAACGTGGGTGAATGTACGAAGATGATCAGATTCCTCACGACCAATCCAATGTGTTTTGCATCTTCTTTTCTTTTCTTTTTTTCCATACACAGTTAGAAGTTAAAGGTAGGTAGCTATTTCAGTTCAATTCTTGAATGTAGGGTTTAAGTACAGGGTACTGCTGGATATGGAAAATGATATATAACTTGATCAATTAATAATGTAGTACTTTTGGTAGATCCAAATTACTACATTTAATCAACCTTTGAATTCAGATCTGAAACAATGGAGAAGAAGAAGTAGAAGAAGAAGTGTTCGTTACGACTGTTCTCTCTCTAAAAAGTTGTTTTCAATTTTAGTTAACAAAATAAGGGTACTTTAGTTAATAAAAAATAGTAAAAAGAATTAAAAATGCCATGTGTACAAAAGACAAACTTTTTGGGTTGTATTTAAAAAATTAAAGTTGACTGGGTGGGAAGTTAAAATATAGCTAGAATTGGGGTTCCAGACTAATTTCATGTTTTCTTTATTCGTCTTTTTACCCATTTTGAGGGTTAAGGTTTCAAAATTGCAGGTTCAATGGTTATTATAGGAACATTTTTTCAAGCTCGTTCGACTGTTCCTTGATCGACTGTACCTGAGCTGCCACTTATCGGTTGTATGTCCAAATTTTTCAGAAATTTGAGACTTTTCTGGTGGAATATCTGAATGGGTATATTTTTTTGGTTCCTATAGGTGATTTAGTTGTTCTTTTTAGTATTTTGGTACTTGAAAATGTGGTTGTTTTGGTTGGTCTTTTTGAAGTTTTGTCTGGACTGATATCTAGTGGTGTTGGTTTAGTAGGCAGAGGTATTATGATTGTCTACAAGACTCCCACAATTCTGATTGCTTATTCATTTGTCAAGAATGTTATATTTGTATTGTTAACTCTTGTTGTTGTTCTACATAGTCTTGCTTTGTCGATTAATACCCTTGGCTATGTTAAACTTGAGTTTAAAAACCATTAACTATTAGTAGTAAAGTAGTAACCACTTCAAAAAGATATGTTGCGGTCCACATTCTTTTGTGCATATATCTATTGTGAGCGATATACTAGAAATTGGATTCCATCTCTGTCAATGATATCTTTATCGATGAATGAGTTGCAGCTTCTTTAAATTTGATTTTTGAGTCTAAGTTTGTTTATCTCAAGGTATGTGTAATAAGAAACAATCACAAATAACCAGAAATAAGTAGGAGTGTGTATTCCTAACTCTTAAAGTACATAATTCAATACAAGTTATGCTAACAGTATGCTAACAAAGGATAAGGTAAACTATGTTGTCTTTCTGCATTCATATTATTTTGTTAGTAATTACAAAATTAGTGAAGTCTTTAGGATTTTTCTTACTATTATTAGTGAAGTTCTATTAAGTTAGGAAGAAAGGTACCATTTAATAGTTCTACAGTTATAGTTTGTCCCTTACGGGTTTGAGCAAGCAAGGGAAGGGGTGATTGTAGGAGCATTTCTTGGATACTAAGGTTCCTAACCTGGTAAGTGTTTTTTTTTTTTTTTTTTTTTTTTTTTTTTCTGATTTCAAATTTTTTGAGTTTAGATTTTAAAGTTTATTGTTATGGGTTTTTTCGATGGATACTAAGTGGTCTCGCACCTCAAATTTGAGAACTCCAACTGTTTTTTATATTTTAAGGTTGTTTGAGAGGGCTTCCATTGCCAGAAGAAGAGGGATGAGAAGAAAGAAAAGAGTGTAGCTAGAATAGAAAGCCACGTGTTGGTCAGCTTGGTTTTAGCTAGCTGAAAATTTTTCCCATTATCTTTTTTGTATTTTATGTTATTTCGAACTTGTAATCTTCCTCATGGAATGTAAATGCGCTGAAAATAGTAATCTCATTTTTTAGTTTATGATATTAATTTGATGATGAAGAAGGATTTTTTCACTGTGTAATTTCTTTGTTCATTGTACGTAAATGCCTAAATGGGTATTGAATGAACTTTATTCTTTGCTGAAATTTTGTTATTCTATTTTGATGCTTTGTGGCACATAATCATTTCTTTTTTCAAGAGGCGACTGATAGGCTTAATGATTGCGAGACACAGATAGTGGTGTTAAAAGAAGTGAATGAGAAGCTTAGAGTGAGAATTGAGGAGCTTCAAGAGCGAGGGGCAAACGAGACTATTAAAGATACCAAATTGGAGCTTAAAAAGCGTGACGAGCATATTAAAGAGTTGCAAGCGAAGATCAATGATCTAGTCCGACCTTCCACTGTAGCCGGTGTCCATACTTCGGTAAGATAAATAATTTATTTATTTTACTTGTGTTATAACCCATGACATGTGTATGAATTTTATAACTTGATATTTGTAAAGGCATTCGAGAATCTGTCGTGGGTCAGAGTACGGATACAAGTATGCAATACCAAAATGAATATGAAATCAAGTCAAGAAAGGACTTAAGTGATGAAGCAATGAGGAGGTGGATAATAATAATGAAAATATGGATATACATGTGGATGGCTTAAAGGGCTTAGATGATGAGAAAGGGGTTGCATGTTACTTGGACAGTGGTGAATGTGAGATTTATACTCTCAAATTGATCGAGTACCTAAGCTCGGGACTCGCATTACGAAGATGGATAGTTGAAGATATAAAGTTTTTTCGTTCGAAAATGGCGATTGAATTATACAGTGGGAATTTTTTTGTTTAAGGTAATGCGTTTTATTATGTACATACTTTGATAAAATGCTAGTTATAAGTTACTTATTGAAATCAATACAATCAACCAACGACAGTTTGCACGGCAACGCCTTTGTTCATATTTAAATGATACCCTAGTGCCATTTGTTATTCTCACCATGAGGTTATTTTTCTTTTCAAGTTTTACAATTTTATAATTATTTATCTTCATCTCGTAGATCGATCTTTCCAAATATCGTGTCTTACTTGATTTCTCACCCTTGACGTCAGATCTACTACTAAAACATGCATGTCCTACTGAATTTCTAAAAGTGTCCAATCGATCATTGTTGTTATTATTGCATCTGCATGTCCACCAAACATGAAAGTTGATGTATGTTTGTTCTCCTACTGTAAGGTTCATAGTGAGATGACTATTTTAATAATTTGTGTTCGCAGCAGTTGTCCAAAAGGTGAAGTTTTGTATTAGGTACAATATTTCATAATCAGGATTGTTAAGATTATTTTGAATATCCATGCAACCTTGACACTTCTACAAAAATAGGGTGCCGGGGGTAAGAGTTTGAATTGGGATTTTCCACATTTATTGAAAATCTGTGTGGCTTTAACAACTTCTAGTGTTTGTGTGTATAAGCAAGATTGTGAATGAAGATGGTTTTTTGCGACCTTCGAGGGATTATGATGTAAAGCATGGAGTGAGAAAATTAATTAGATTCATTAGCAATGATATGTAAATGTGTACTTTTTGTGTATAATACATGTATAGTTTTTCTGTAACTATGGTGGGATAAGTAATCGGTGCCTAGATTATTACAAATAAAACAGAGAGGCATCTAATGTATTCTGTAGGATCACCTTTTCGGAAAAAGCTTTCCGTAGAACTTTCTCGTCTCAATAGAGATTTCTCGAAGGAAACCTAATAAGAAAGAAGTTAACAAATAGTTGTCTAGCACTTATAAACAGCTGTCATACACTTAAAAAGTAAAGGACAGATGTTCATTTCCGATTGGTTAAGAGTTTGACTTCAGAACTCAGCAAGTCTATAAATAGTGGAACGTACCTCCATTTCAAGGATCGAATCAGAATCTACCTGAACTAGAGAGAACTCCTCTAGACTAGAGAAACCTCTCTCATTTTCTCTCTCTAGAGCCTTTTACTTTCTCTATCTAGAATTTTTTAGGTTCTTTCTCTAGGGAACCTCTTTCTCTCTCTAAACTCTTTAAATGAGGGATCAAACCTCCTGAAAGGTATGATATATGTATAGGCTTTCTGTAACTTTCTAAGGATTAGGAATCAGAGCATGTAATGAAAAATTGAATTAATTGATGTCCAATATATACATTTGTGTATTTTTTTGGTATAATATATATATATAACCTTTTAAGAATTAGGAACCGGTTCATGGAATGAAAAAAATTAATTGTTTGATAAGCAATATATAGTTGCGTATTTTTTTTGGTTTGATATATGTAAAAATTGATAAATACCAAAATTCTAAGTCTGGGGAAACAATCACAGGTATAAACCAAATGGAAATTTTTACTTTATGGAAATGCTAATGATACAGGTGTATCTATGGTTAGCATGTGCATCACATAAGTTTTATAAGAACATGCTTTGCATGTAGGTCAATTAGATGAGTTTCTAAAATAGAGAATTCTTATTATAATAGGAATTAGAAATAAACTTCTATTTTAATAAGAATTAGTAATAGATTAGAATTAATAAGTATGAGAATTACAAAAATAGTTAGTTTTTTTTATTCAGAAATAGGAATTCTATTCCTACTAGGAATCAGAATTAGAAAGAAAGTCTTTCCTTTGTTAGAAAAGGGACTCTAGGCTTATAAATAAAGGGGCCTATATGGTCAGTTGGGAGAGAGAGTTTTTCTTTTGTAAGAATTCAGATCCTGTATTTTTACTACTTGCAGCAGCAGAGAAATAAAGAAGAACAGTTCAGTTCTCTTAGACATCTTCTTCTTCTACTTTTATTTTTCTTCTTCTTGTTTACTTAAATTGTTTGAGTGTGATTGCCTACATATCAAGTGGTATCAGAGCCCACGTTTCGATTCCCTTGGATTGAATTGTGGTGTATGGTCTCAACTCTGACCAGTATAGGCAATTAAGAGAACCATTGTTAACTTTACCAGATACAAAGAGTAGATTTAGAATCAAGAAGAAGAACATGACGAACGAAAAAGTTAAGCCATCAATGTTAGAGGAGGATGAGAACTTGACGGATGGATAAGATAGATTAACAAAGTTAGAAGCACAGCTCCAGAAAGTTACTGACAGCTTCGAAAGATTTATGAAGAACCCCAACTTCTTTTGGAAAAGCCTTTAGAGCAGTCCGATGAATCTGGGCAGACTTCTAAAAAGGAAGGACAAGGGCTAGAGAAGGGGAAGAACTAGCCTAGTGGATTGGAAAGCAGCGAAGATGAAGAGGATGAAGATGAAGATGCGACGTCTGATGAAGACGAGGAAATCCTACACTGTAAGAACTCCTTTAACAGTCTAAAAATTGATTGCAAAATCGATATACCAGTCTATGATGGGTTTATCGATGCTAAAAAACTTGATGGATGGATCGATAGGCTTGAGACGTATTTCACAGTTTATAGGTACACTCATTCCCAAAAGATTTGTTTCACGAGTCTAAAACTATCTAACCATGCTCTCACATGGTGGAAAGCATACAAGAAAAGGAATGATGTAAGGAAGATGACTTGGAAACAGTTTCGTGAATTAATGCGAAAGTATTTTTACCCGGTCGAGTACGCAGATGAAAGGTGGTATAAGTGGCAACACTTGCACCAAAAATTTCAGCAAAGTGTACAAGATTATACAATAGAATTTTACAACTAGGCCCTAGCATTGGATCTAGACACGGAAAGTACTGAAATTTTCTAAAAATACATTGGTGGTCTTGCCGACTACATAAGAAGAGAGTTAAAAATCTTCGTGGCGACAGTCAAAGCTGTGGCTTCATCGTCAGGGTTACCAATATTTAGGGAACGAATTTCAAGGTTGTTCATTAGATTTACGTGGCGCACGGCCAATGTCTCAAGTGAACTGCAGGGACAGGTGAAACATGGGTAGTAATTAGAGGTCACCACTTTCTTCGAAAATCTAATCTTAACTGAAGATCATAAAACACAACAGCCGTGAATCTCGTGAATGTCTTTTCTTTGTCGTATTGTTTTCATGCCATATCTTATGAGACTATATTAATGTACTGCAGAAGAGTTAGATGAAATAGTTGCAGGAGAGAAGTAGAAGACTTGCCTCCACTCCTTTTGGGTTTTTTTTGAAAGGGTTTCTTTGAACTGATGGATGGTTAATATTTGGTACCTAAAAAACCTTGTGATACTCTATCTCAACTATGTGCTAGATGAATGTCATCTTGTTTGTTTTGTACTTTATCTTGCATTTATATCATCTGTCAAGCTTTTGGGCTTTAGCTAGAAACCTCGGCTTTTGTAGGGGTAAAGCCTAGGAAACCCTTAGTTTTTCTTAGAGATGTAGCTACAAACTCGACTTTTAGGGTAAAAAGTCTAAACCAAGCTTTTAGGAAAAGCAGTAAACCTTTGGACATTGTTGAGGTAGAACTGCCAAAAAACCATGAACTTTTAGGATAAGTTCTAAACCCAACCAGTTTGTTGAGGTAAAACTGAAAAAAGCCCTTTCATGCTAGCTTTTGGGATAAACACTAGAAACCTTGCCAGTTTATGTGTAAACCAAAAAAACACCAAGATGTTAGGGCTAAATCTTGGAAACCAGATAAGGGTCTAGCTTTTGGGATGCAACTAGAAACCAGATCAATTAATCATATGGTTGATCCGAACCATTTGCTTAAATTTGTAATGCAGTCTTTTGTACATTTTCAAGTACTATTGATAATATTTTTTTTGAGATTTATTGTATTCCAAGGAGAAGTAATAGGTTCACCATCATCTGCCGTAAGATGATACGATCCATGTCCTACAACCTTTGATATGATATATGGTCCTTCCCATGTTGCTGCAAGCTTACTAGTATTTGCCTCCTTTGTGTTCAGAAAAACACGTCGTAAAACCCAATCACCTGGGTACAACATTTGTGGACGTATCTTCTTGTTGTAGGAATTTTGCAGTGTTCGATGATAATTTTCCAGATTGATAAGTGCCATCTCACGTTTATCTTCTAAATCATCTAAACATATCTTGATGCATAGATCATTAACATGATAAACAACCATTGTTCTTGTCGTTAAGACCATAAATTCTGTTGGTATGACTGCCTCTATTCCATAACATTGTGCAATGGTGTTTCCAATGTAGATTTTCTTCTCGTGGTACGATATGCTCATAACATCTCATGCAGCTTATCTGCCCAGGTACCCTTTCCTTCATCAAGCTTTTTCTTCAAATTGTCCAGAATTGACTTGTTTGAAGCTTCAGCCTGGCCATTTCCCTGAGGATAACTAGGTGTGGAAAATCTTATATGGTAAACAACATACACAGATAAGTAAAGAAAGTTCTAGAAAATTGGTTATTTGAAAAGAAAAATGTGCATTAATTATGCTAAATAATTAACCTTTGCTGAATATTATACTGTAAACAAAATGCTTTGACTTTACCTCCAGCAAATTGTGGGTCATTATCAGTTACAATTGCTAGTGGAAGGCCAAACCTGTAAACCAAGAAAAAGTTTAATGCTTAAAGAAAAGTTTATGTACTTTTTATCGTTGGGGATAGATAGAATTTTTGAAAATTTTTTAAACCTGCAGATTATATGTTCCCAGATGAATTTGATAACATCTTCTTCTCGTGTACTCACTAAGGCTACAACTTCGATTCATTTAGTGAAGTAATCAGTACCTACTAACATATACTGACTACCCCCCGACGCTTTAACAAGGTAAAATCATAAAAGTAAGTAACCACTTAGGTTTATGTTTTTGAAGAATGTAGAATTGAGTAGGTAAAATTATTAGTTTACCTTAACAAAGGGTCCTACAATGTCCAAATCCCACTGAACGAAAGGCTAAGGGCTCAGAACATTATATAACTCTAAAGCAGGAGCATGTATTTGCTTAGTATGCCTGTAAATATCTCATTTAGAGATGCATTTGAATCAAAAGATTAAGAAAAGATGAATGTAGAAAGCAAACCTACTATGCTGATCCTTACCTCTGACATTTATAACAATTCTTGACCACGTTATCCGAAGCAGCTTGCACAAACGACAAAAAATACCCCTGAGAACGAGCTTTCTGAGCTAAAGTCCTTTGTCAGGAGTGATTTTCACATTCTCCTTCATGTATTTCATTAATAATAGCATTTTCTTCTTCAGCCATGACACATTTCAATAAGGGACCTAAATAGCACTTCCTATACAGGTCATCCCTCAGTTTCTTTGCTTCTCTCTTATCTGTAGGCTGAGTTCCATCTTCCAAATACTTGTAAATATGATACATCCAACTATTAGTAACATCTGCCCATATAGTGGATATAAGAATTGGTTGTTGTAATGCAGATTCATGAAGTACCTCAACAGTAATTTTTCTTTCCTCTGCATCTGGTAGCATTGACGCAACGTATGCTAAAGCGTCTGCATGTTTGTTCTTGTTACGAGGTACATTCTCCACGATTACTTTTTTGATTTTTTTTAGTATCTCAGCTGCGTTTTCCATATACTCAACCATTCTGTGGTCTCGTGCTTCAAAAGTTCTATCTACTTGATATACAACCAATTGAGAGTCACTATATATTATGAACTCATCTAGGTTCAATTTTTTTGCCAATTGCTAGCCATGCAAGAAGGCTTCATACTCAGCTTCATTATTGGACGGTGTGAATTGTAACCTCGCTGCAACTTCTATCTTACTATTTTCTGGTGTTATTATCACAATACCAATTCCTGCTCCTGAATCATTCACTGCCCCATCAACAAATATTCTCCATCTACTTTGTGCAACCCAAACTATTTCATCCTCATCATCAACAACTAGATCACTCTTATCACCAATAGCTGATGAAGTACCCATGATCGGGAAATCCGCTAAGAAGTCTGCCACCACCTGTCCTTTAACTGCAGTCCGCGATTGAAATTTAATATCAAATTGTACCAATTGGACTGCCAATTTAACTAATCGACCCATCTTCTGATCTCCGGATAATAACATATTCAATAGGAACTCTGTAATTACCTTTATTGTATGCGCCTTAAAATAATTATGCAACTTTTGAGAAGCAAATACCAACGCTGAGTATCGAAAGAACAAGCTTTGCCAAAAACCATCCACAATGCATGAGTTATAGAAATGAGTTCAAAAATGATTTGCAAATTGAGTTTTGCACATAATGTTTTCAAATGTTTTCAAAATGTTTTCCAAAACAAAACCAAAAAGTTTTCAAAACATCTTTGTGAGAGAGAGATTAGGGGTTATCCTATTGAAATGAGCTATAAAACCTTGATCCTTCGGTTTGGGAAACCAGAGAAATACAATGAAAACTAGGGTTATGTTGACCTACATTCAATGTAGGAATTAACAGACAACAAAGAATAACCTTGAACACTAATCATTTCTAAGAGTTTCAAAAACATAGAAATGCCACAAGTCACTTAGAAATGAAATGAACCTAAAATAAATATTTCAGAGCTAGAAATGTTAGTGGACATTCTAGACCCTAGGATGGAGAAACTTAGAAATGAAAATGATGGAATAAACCATTAGGTTAGGATCACTTTGAAACATTAGGGTTTCATGAGAAATGAAATGAAAATAAGAAATGAAAGTTAAAAATGAAAATGAAATAAAATGAGGATAGAAATGAAATGAGAAGGGGTGGTTGGGTGTAATTAGTAAAATATGGATAAGGGGTGACCAAATGGTGGGACCCACTTGGGAAAAACGTGGGCACAAGGGGCTGCCTTATGCGCCACCTATTTTTAAGGAATTAAGTTTCCTAAAACTTCAAACTTTCTAATTTAGACAAACTTCTAACTTTTAGTAATTTTTTAAAAAGAGGATAATTATTAATTTAGATAACTATTAAAAATCTAAAACTTGATGAATAAGTAATGAATCTAGACCATTAGATTATAATTATCTAAAAGTTACTAAATCCTAACCATTAAAATAGTTTCGAAAACCTAAAACACCTAGGTTTCCTTAATTATCTAAAAGTTGTAGTATTTAATTTGAACCATTGGATGGTTTAGGGATTTAATCCTAGCTATCTAAAATGAAATAAAAACCTAATATTACTCGTGTATAAATCAGCCATACAAAAGGATTAAATTAGTAGATAAATGAAAATAAAAGAGATAATTAGGAGTTAGAGATAGAGTTGGTTTAAGATATGGTAAAGTTTGAGATAGATTAGGATTGGATTAAGGAGGTGGAGGGGGCTGGCTGAACCCTATAAAAGGGAGGCCCGGTCGTGCTCCCCCTCTCATACACCAAAACCCAACTTTAAAAAATAAAGAAGAAGAAGAAGGAAGCCCAAACCTCCTAAACCCTAGCCGATCTCTCTCTCTCTCTCTCTCTCTCTCACTTCATCTTTTTTAAAACTCAGGTTTGAAGAAGATTAAAACCCATTCAAGTTGAAGAAAGCTTGGAGTATTTAAAGAAGATAAAGGAAGAAGCTAATCAAAGCTGCGAGGAATTAAGCGAACAAGGTAGGAGAACCATCCTTCTAAAACTTGTTTTTCAAAATTCCCTTAAAATTGTTTATGAAAATATGTTTTCAAAAAGTTATTTTTACAAAACATTATGTTTTAAAAATTGGTTTTCTACAAAAGATACTCATGTTTTCAAAAAGGTTTTTCTGCATAAAATTGCATGGTTTTGGGAGTGTGATCTTGAGTATTTAATTTAAAAGCTACTATGAAGTTAAAGTGGAAGGTGAGAGGTTTAAAATAAACTATGGTCTTTGTGACAATTGTCTTCGTGACTTAAGCTTTAGTGGCACTCCGCTAGAGAAGTGAAAGATGATAATAAAACATCTAAATTGTCAGTTGTCTTAGTGACTATGTCTTAGTGACCCCTGTCTTAGTGACTACTCCACATGTGAGGTATATCCGTATTTGGTTGGCTTTCGCATCAGCCTTGATGAAAAGTAGAAATATTACTAATATTATAAATACTATAATATGAATATGTGAGTAAAAGTATATATATAATAATGTAGCTACATCTATTCATACTTTTATATCTTGTTTTCTATGGCTGACACCAAAATTGATTTCAAAAGTGTTTTCGAAAAGTATGTTGAGAGAATAACCCCAAGTGGTTGATTAGTTTTGAAAAGAAGAGTATGTATGTGAGGTTTTTAAAGTAGATTTCAAGAGCATTGTTTAGAATGGATTTTTGTGGCAAAAACCTTGTGGTTTTTTGAAAAATGTGTCAAGTCATCAAACTATGTTTTGGTTGTACTTACTGAGGTTTGCTCACCCTACATTTTTACCCCCTATAGGAACCAGAAGAAGGACACGAAATTTCACTAGAGAACTTGAAAAGAAAGCGAAGAACTATAAGTACGTACCAAGAACCTGAGACTGATGAAGATAGATTTAGATCATATGGGATATGGGAAATTGAATTGTTTCTTTGCTTTATTTATAACAATGATTTGATTTATCCATGATTAGTTAGTTTAGTTTGAATTGATACAATGATATGGTTTGAATGAATTCAATAGTATGATAGTTTTGATTCATTATGACATATGAGGAAGGATTTAATGTTTTCATCATGATGCATATGTTAAATGATTGATGTGCCTTTTGTGTTATTGTACATTAGACTCTAAAGTTGGACCTTAGAAAGTTTCATCACATTCAGAACCTAGGAAGTTGACCTCTAGACTACCTTAAGTTGGATATTAGCTGCTGGAATTTTCTATATTCCTGCAATAGTCTAAGTTTAACGCAGTTTCTATATAAAACCGTAGAGAACTAGCTTCGGGTCAAAACATAGAAGTTTTAGGTCTATTTATCTAGTTTCTAGAGAACCTAACCCCATAGCCATCTGAAATTTTTTAGGGAGTAATGGCCTGATCTTCACTACTGATGCAATAACTCCGACAACAACTATTTCAAATAGATTTGTCCTTAACCTTTAGGTTTGAAGACTTGGTTGTTTAAACTTAAATAGAGTGATTAGTACAGACTAAACTGTAATGCCCCGCCCTCATATTTCAGGTCTGTAACCCTTACTCTATGAGAACTAGGCATTCCAGTGGAACCATTAACAAGCTGTAGCTCTAGGGTGTACGCGTTACACCAAGCTAACAAGAAGCTTGCACTCACATTCAATACACAAGTAAAATAAACCTGAAATAAACTTTATTACCTTAAAGATAAACTGTCAAATGAACAAGCGAATGAACGAATATTCTCAAAGAATAATGGACTAAACATGTGTCCAAACCAAACTAAACTTGAATAAAATAATATCTTCTATGTCTTCACAGAAATCTAGGAAAGCTCCGCCGACTAATTCTTGCATATCGAACTCCACCTCTACTATGTATTCGCCTGATGCCCTGGACCTATAAGGATAATGGTGCTAGGTCAAAACCTAGCCAGCAAGTTCACTAGTTCCTTGGCTTAGATTCAGGACAACCAATATTGCATAACATATGTCAATATATGATTAAACAAGGTAAAGAGATGCACAAGATAACGGCTATTGTGTTTTATGATCTTTGCTTAAGATTTGGTTCTCTTAACATGTGGTGTACCTAGTTAGTCCCCATGTTTCACCCGTCCTTGTAGTTTACTCGAGACACTAGCCGTGCGCCACGTAAATCTGAAGAACCGCCTCGAAATCCATCCCCCGAACATTGGTAACCCTGACCTCACTTGGCGATTCCGTAGACCTCGCTTGGAGATGACCAGACCTATACAGGACCTAAACTATGTTTGCATATAAGCCAAANGAGGTATCGATACCAATAACTATGTAGGCACAGATACTACTAGTATCGATACCCTTTGTATGGGTATCGATACCCCCTGGGTATCTTCGCGATTTTAGAGTTTGTTCCACATAGAAACTCCATGGAATCAAGGTTTTCATCCCTATAAATGTTAGGGGATCATATGCTTATCATATTTTCATAGGTTCTATGTTTTCTAACCATTAAAACAGGAAACACATCATACTAACAAGGATCGCATGCATTCATTCATTGGGTTATTATGCAAACAGTAAAGAGATTAGGTTTTTATGCAAACAATCATTGGGAAAGCACAACAACAATATGAAGAACCTAAATCTACACCAAAAGAGCAAGTTGCTACTTACCTTGAATCGTTGGAGAAGTTTTAGAACTCAAGGAGGAAGAAAAAGAACTCTCTACAACTCGAGATCTGCACCTTCTCTCTCGCTCTCGCTTTATTCCTCGATCACACCTTCAAACGGCTCAAGGTTCTTCTTGAAGCCCTGGCCGATTCTCTCTCTCTCCTCCTCTTTCTTGGTCGATGGAGACAAAAAGGTTAGAGCTTAGTTTATATTAGATATAAATAATATAAACCCCAAACTTGCTAAAACTCTAACATGGTGCCTTTAACAAAAGTGGTTGCCCCCAAACATTAGTAACTTAAATTAAAAGGGTATTACATAAACCCAGAGAATTAAAAGTTTTACATTGTGTTCAACTAGGCATTAGATATTTCTTTTCCATCCCTAGTTCACGCTCCGAGGTCTGGGTCGTGGATTCGACTAGAAAAGTAGGTCGGGCCATTGGAATCCGGGGTCGGAGTGTGATAGTTTGGTATCAGAGCACAAGTTCCAGATTAGCTGGGCTTGTGATCAGGATGTCCTAGTTTATTATTTAAACACATAAATTAGAATAATTGAGCTTGTGTGGATTTGTAGGATTAGTACCTTCAAAGTTCCCCGATACCAAGTTACAACCCTTTAAGCCTTAAGAACTTCTTTAATTTGTTTACGTACTTTGTATGTTTCTCTTAAATGATTGCATGTTTATATGTTGAAAACATAGTAGTTGAACATATAAGATAGTGAATATGCCATGATAGTAACAATGCTTGATATATTCCATGCTATAACATGCTTGTGTGAATTATAATATGCTTGTGTAAACTATAACATGCTTGTCTGAACTATAACATACTATAGTTAGAATAATTATGAACATGTTGTATGATTGCATGCTTTGATTCGTTTTACCATGAGTATATATTCACATGCTTTAGTATGCTAAATATATTGTATGACTGCATGTTAGATAATAAGCTATGATAAGTACATGAATATGTTTACCTTGAAGCATGTTAGTGAATACCATGATTTTATGTATATATGTATGTTTAGAAATAGTAAAATGATGAAACAACATAAGTAGATGCATAGTAACTCCATTGAATAAAGTATATATGATATGATTGTTAGAATAGGTTGGAAATGCCAGCATGATTGCACGTAACTGTATGAATGATATGATATGCCATGTAGTGTTTGATGTTTGATGTGGTGTGACAAAGCATGATAATGTATGACGAAGCTTGTGTGTTGTTGAGTGACAAGCATGATGATATGTTTATCATGATATGTTTATAGCATGAAGCACTATTGTTTGAATAACATGATGTTTGCTTGTTTGTTTATATTTTCTGTTTTGGGGAGGGCATAAAGATATTAAAATTGGATAAAAAGTAGCATGCATAATAGAAACATTAGGAGTTTTGCTAGATAACTTATACAGGAGCCTAACTTACACTCTTTTGTTAGGACACAATGGCAAGAACAATCTTAACTGCACGTAAGACCACTTACATTAGAAGAGCACCAATGTTCCAAGAGAGGTTCAAAGAGAAGAACTAAGAGTTGGGGAAGAACCTTGGACCGATGAAAATTATGATCCAAGTGCGATACATGGGTACCTATAGAGCAAGGAGACCTTGAAAGAGGACCATTCGATGCCAGTGAGTCCGACTAAGAAGAATGGTATGTTCAAGGAAGTATGGCAATGATGCACGAGGTACCCAAAACTGTGGAAGAAACTATAATTAGAGACCAACCACAAGAAGAGGTCACATCAAGAGAAATCGTCATTATAAGTACTAACTCAGAATAAGAGAATGAAGGGAACAATCGTGTCAGAGACCAAGGTACTTATCTTAGAAATTCTATCTATATATTGACGTAGTAGTTCTAGAATGTTTTTTTTAATAAAACCTAGTAGCTTAGACTAGGGCAGTGAGATATGAACACTCGGAGATCATCGTAAGTTAAACCCCAAACAAAAAGAGTATGGTGTTGGTTTTTGAAAAGCGAGACTTTAATATCTTGGATATAATAGGCATCACTTATAACCGACCATGGAAGGAAGGCATCTTTAGAACTAATCACCCATTGAGGATGCAACCACATGGGACAAAGATTGAGTGAATGATTATATTTGCCAAGGAACCCACAAGTCCCAGAGTTCTCAAAAATATTTCAAAAACAAAAAAGGGTAACAATGAGAATTCAAATACGATGATCGAAGGATGTAAAGTGTTGATCCGCTTAGGTATAACATTGTTTTGAATTTTGAGAAAATTATTTTAAGGGGGTGATAGTGTAACTCCTGAGAGTTTTCCACAGACTTAAGCATAGGCATGAGCCCAAAGTAGGCCCAAAAAGTGTTAGAAAGGTGTAACCTAAGAAGAGAAACCTATGAGTATCAGAAAAACAAGCTTTGCCAAAAACCATCCACAATGCACGAGTTATAGAAATGAGTTCAAAAATGATTTGCAAATTGAGTTTGGCACAAAATGTTTTCAAAAAAAATTTCAAAACAAAATCAAAAAATTTTCAAAACCTCTTTGAGAGAGAGATTAGGGGTTATCATGTAGAAATGACCCATAAAATCATTGAAATAAACCTTCGGTTTGGAAAACTAGAGAATTGAAATGAAAACTAGGGTTATGTTGACCTACATTCAATGTAGGAATAACCCTAGGGTTGTGTTGACCTACATTCTATGTTAACATACAACATAGAATAACCTTGAACATTAATCATTTTTAGGAGTTTCTAAAATATAGAAATGCCACAAGTCACCTAGAAATGAAATGAACCTAAAATGAACATTTCGGAATAAGAAATGTTAGTAGACACTCTAAACCCTAGGATTGAGAAACTTAGAAATAAAAATGATGGAATAAACCATTAGGTTAGGATCATTTTGAAACAAAGTCAGAAATAAAAAAGAAATGAAATGAGGATAGAAATGAAACCGGAAATGAAATGAGAGGAGGTGGTCGGGTGTAATTAGTAAAATATGGATAAGGGGTGACCAAATGGTGGGACCCACTTGGCAAAAACGTGGGCACAAGGGACTGCCTTGTGCGCCACCTATTTTTAAGGAATTAAGTTTCCTAAAACTTCAAAATTCCCAATTTAGATAAACTTCTAACTTTTAATAATTTTCTAAAAAGAGGATAATTATTAAGTTAGATAACTATTAAAATATCTAAAACTTGATGAATAAGTAATGAATCTAGACCATTAGACTGTAATTATCTAAAAGTTACTAAATCCTAACCATTAAAATAGTTTCCAAAACCTAAAACACATAGGTTTCCTTAATTATCTAAAAGTTGTAGTATTTAATTTGAACAATTGGATGGTTTAGAGATTTAATCCTAGCCTTCTAAGATAAAATAAAAACCTAATATTACTAGTGTAAAAATCAGCCCATACAAGAGGATAAGAGTTAGAGATAGAGCTGGTTTTGGATAAGGTAGAGTTTGAGATAGATTAGGATTGGGTTAAGGAGGTAGAGGGGGCTAGCCGAACCCTATAAAAGGGAGGCCTTGTCGTGCTCCCCCCTCACACACCAAACTCCAACTTCAAAAAAAAAAGGAAGAAGAAGAAGGAAACCCGAACCCCCCTAAGCCCTAACCGATCTATCTCCCTCACACACTTCATCTTTTTCAAACCCAAGTTTGAAGAAGATTAAAACCCATTCAAGTTGAAGAAAGCTTGGAGTATTTAAAGAAGATAAAGGAAAAAACTAGTCAAAGCCACGAGGAATTAAGAAAAAAAGGTAGGGAGAACCACCCTTCCAAAACTTATTTTTTAAAATTCCCTTAAAATTGTTTATGAAAATATGTTTTCAAAAAGTTATTTTTACAAAACATCATGTTTTAAAAATTGGTTTTCTACAAAAGATACTCATGTTTTCAGAAAGGTTTTTCTGCATAAAATTGCATGGTTTTGGGAGTGTGATCATGAGTGTTTACTTTAAAAGCTACAATGAAGTTAAAGTAGAAGATGAGAGGTTTAAAATAAACATGGTCTTAGTGATAATTTTCTTAGTGACTTAAGCCTTAGTGGCACTCCGCAAGAGAGGTGAAAGATGATAATAAAGCATCTAATCGTTAGTTGTCTTAGTGACCCTTGTTTTAGTGACTTCTCCGCATGTGAGGTATATTCGGATTTGGTTGGCTTCCACATCAGCCTTGACGAAAAGTGGAAATATTGCTAATATTATGAATCCTATAAAATGAATATGTGAGTAAAAGTATATATATACTAATTTAGCTACATATATTCATACTATTATATCTTGTTTATTTCTTTATAGTTAAGAGTTGTTGATTTTCAAAAATTAGACATATTTTTCTATGGCTGACACCAAAATTGATTTCAAAAGTGTTTTCGAAAAGTATGTTGAGAGAATAACCCTAAGTGGTTGATTAGCTTTGAAATGAAGAGTATGCATGTGAGGTTTTCAAAGTGGATTTAAAGAGCATTGTTTCGAATGGGTTTTTTTGGCAAAACCCTTATGGTTTTCCGAAAAAGGTGTCAAGTCATCAACCTATGTTTTGGTTGTACTTGCTGACCTTTGCTCACCCTACATTTTTTACCCCCCCCTACAAGAACAAGGACACAAAGTTTCATTAGAGAACTTAAAAAGAAAGCGAAGAAGATAGATTTAGATCACATGGGATATGGGAAATTGAATTATTTCTTTGTTTTATTTATAACAATTATTTGATTTATCTATGATTAGTTAGTTTAGTTTGAATTGATACAATGATATGGTTTGAATGAATTCAATAGTATGATAGTTTTGATTCATTATGACATATGAAGTATGATTTAATATTTTCATCATGATGCATGTGTTAAATGGTTGATGTGCCTTCTGTATTGTTGTACATTAGACTCTGAAGTTGAACCTTGGAAAGTTTCATCACATTCACAACCTAGGAAGTTGACTTCTAGACTACCTTAATTCGGATCATAGCTGCTGGAATTTTCTGAATTCTTACAATGGTATAAGTTGAATGCAGTTTCTGTGTAAAACCTTAGAAAACTAGCTTCGGGTCAAAACATAGATGTTTTAGGTCTATTTGTCTAGTTTCTAGAAAACCTGACCCAATAGCAATCCGAATCTTTGTTAGAGAGTAATGGCCTGATCTTCGCTACTGATGCAATAACTCAGACAGCAACTATTTCAAATAGATTTGTCCTTAACCATTAGGTTTGAAGACTTAGTTGTTTAAACTCAAATAGGGTGATTAGTAGAGACTAAACCCAGAGAACTAAAGGTTTTACATAGCGTTCAACTAGGAATTAGATGTTTCTTTTCCATCCCCAGTTCACGCTCTGAGGCCTGGGTCGTGGATTCGACTCGAAAAGTGGGTCAGACCATTGGAATCCGAGGTCAGGGTGTGACATCCAAGTTCTAGAAGAGAGAAAGTGTAATGTCTTCATGATGGAGAACTCAAATCTTTTGAGAGCAGGTTCTTTTGATCAGATAAGTAATGAGATTCATATTTATTGATTAGAACGAACTTGGTTTTGAGTTGAGGCCAAGATAAGTCCTTCCCAACAAAGATCTTTACACATAGTTTAGGTTTACCGGTGAATTTTTGGTGTGTGGTGTTGCTCGTGGATTTGAGTATGGTGATCGTAGATTACGGGAGGCGTTGGCTCATGGATTTGGATTGTATGCACAACTCGTTCATGTTGGCTTGGTGGATTCCAAGTGGTATGCATGAGAATTGATGATCTACTAAGGGGCGGTTCATGGGTTCCAAAGCCGTGGTAGATTTGAAGACTGTTGCTGTCAGAGCGTAGAGGGAGTCGTAAATTCTGGTCTGTCGAGTGGTAAATCGATTTGTCGTTCTCATTAACTCTTAGTGGATTTTTGACTGGACTAGGTCCCAGAGTTTTTCGCAGGTTGGGTTTTCCTTGTTAACAAAAATCTCTTGTGTTGATTTATTTGTTTAATTTTCTTTAGAGAATAAACTATTTTATCCAAGTTCTTATTCCGCAAATCTATACAAGGATTGTGTAGGTAAAAATTCTTCCTAAGAGATAGAGGTTTTTGTTGTTAGACTTAGTTTTCCCCTCTAGATTTTAATTAGGTGATAGATTGATCCCTAACTTTAATTATGGAGTAATGTATAGATAATGGTAGGGCATAATTTTCAATTGGTGTCATACCTTATACGCCAATTGGACGTCATTTTAAAGATCACTTACGTTAGAAGAGAACACAAAACATAGTGTCCCAGAAAGGGGACCCTTTGATGCTAGTAAATCTTAATCCAAAACCTTTAGGTCAGAGGACTGGACTCACGTCGAGGGAAGGATGGTAATGATTCGCAAGGTAGACCAAACCGTAGAAGAAACGATGTTAAGAGACCAATCTCAAGTACGAGAAGAGGAGGTTACATCGAGAGAGATCATCATCATAAGTAGTGACTTAGAATTGGAGAATGAAATAAACGACTGCATCATAAACCAAGGTACTTATCCTAGAAATCTTATAAGTTATTGCAGTAGCTATAGAATGTTTAAGAAAACCTAGTAGATTAGATTAGAGCAATAAAGCACGAACACTCGAAGATCATCGTAAGTTAAATTCCAAACAAGAAAAATATGGTGTTGGTTTTCAAAAAGAGACTCAAACATCTTGGATAGAATATGCGTCACTTGAAACCGACCATGGAAGGAAGGCATCTTTAGGACTGACCACCCGTAGAGGATGCAACCACATTGGACAAGGATTGAGTGAATGATCGTATTCGCGAAGGAACCCACAAGTTCCAGAGTTTTCACAAGATTTCAAAAACAAAAGGGGAAAAGGTGAGAATTCAAATATGATGATCAAATAATGTGAAGTGTTGATCTGCTTAAGTACACTCTGTTTTAAATTTCAGGACGAAATTCTTTTGAGGGGGTGATGTGTAACACCTGAGATTTTTTCGTATAGACTTAAGCATAGGCTTAAGGCCCACAGACCTAAAGTAGGCCCAACTAGTGTTAGAAAGGTGTAAACCTAAGGGCAGAAACCCATGAGTATCGAAAACAAGTTTTGCCAAAAACATCCACAATGCATAAGTTATATACATGGAATGTGTATATAAGGTGTAGAAATGAGTTCAAAATGATTTGCAAAATGAGTCTTGCATAAATGTTTTTAAATATTTTTGAAATATTTTTCAAAACTAAATTCGAGTGGGTCGGACCGTTGGGAGTCCGGGGTCGGGGTGTCACAGTGGATATACCAACAATTATCTAAATTAGTAACTATCCTCCATTTAGAAAATTACTGAAAATTAGGTCTTTTATCTAAATTAAGAGTTTTAGAATTTTTAGGAAACTAAATTCCTATGATTAAGTGGCGCACAAGGCAGCCCCTTGTGCCGACATTTTTGACAAGTGGTGTAGACGCCAAATTTTCGCACACCATTGAAACACCCACGTTGGCCAGACCTCGATTTTTGTGCAAAATCTAATAAAAATCAGTAATTAAACCCCCTCCAAATTTCAATTAGAACCGGATTAAGGATGAGAACCAAAGTCTAAGAAATCTTAAATCTGGGTTAGAACCGGGGTAAATTATGAATTGTAGGAAGTCCTCTTGGTGACACATGCTGCATTGGGATTGGCTAGTGCTAGGTTTCAATTTATTTATGTTTGTTAGAAAATCTATTTTTTTAAAAAAAGATTAGTGGACCCCACTTTAACAAAACAAAATCAGACCTTTTTTTTCTTTGTTTTTGTTTTAAAAAAAAAAAAAAAGAAAATAGGAAACCGTAGTGCGGTTTGGGCTGCGTTACACATGGGTGTGTGCGGTTTTGCCAAACCGCACATTCGATGTGCGGTTTGGTCCCTACCCATTTTTCGCCCACTTTTATGTGTGGGTCATGTTCACCCACACGTGACCTATGCGTTCTTTCTCCTGTTTTAGCCAAATTTACAAACAAGTCCCTGTTTTGTCTTTTTCCAAAATTATTTTTCAGCCCTTACTTTTCAAAAAACCCCCTCCCAGATCTTATATATCCACATCAGATAGGTTATTTCTAGCCACATATTTTGGGAGGATAAGAAAGAATCTTGGGTTTTTATTACCCACTAGGACACTTGTCCAATTTTGGGTGGAAGCCTGGGACCAAGTAATCACAGTGACACATGTATCCTATTAGAGTTCTATATATAGTAATAGTTAGAGAAATTGAGGGACTCTTCTCTTTTCCTATTTTGGAGATTCTACCTTTCTTCTTTGGGGGTTCTTTTTTTCCTTTTGATTTGGGCTCTCCATTTTTAGGGTTTTAGTTCTCTGAGATTCCTTTTCTTGGGAGAGGAGAAGTCTAATTAGGGTTTTGGTAGAGAGAGAAGTTAGTGAAAGAGAGGGGAAGGTGAGAGAAAAAACTTCTTCTTCTTGGTTCTTGGGATTTCTTTCCATTTTGGTGAAAGTAGTTGTTTAGGGTTCTTTTTGTTTGAGTTTTTCATCTCCATTTTTGGGGAAAGGAAGGATTAGCAGAGAATTCCAGGAGAAAATAAGAAGGAAAGAAAACATCAAATCTCTTCCATTCTCTCCCTTACATCACAAGTGATGTCATAGGTTAGAGATTCTTTGCTTTTAGTTCTCATTTGTTGGAGAAGACAAAGAAATTTGAGTTAAAGAAGAAATCTCTACAATCTACTCTAACAACAGGGATCTCTCATACATTGAATCTTGGGATCTATACTTGCTAGGTAAAATCTCTACAACTCATCTTTTGAATTTTATGTTTAATACATGTAAAGTGTGCGATAATACATGTAGTGATGTATGGGATGATGTAGGGATTGATGTATGTGTTAGTATGTGATGATGTATGACATGGTGATGAAATCATGATGTAATGAAGAATTTAATGCCAAAGTGAAATTCATGCATAGTTTTGATGATAAATAGGTGTAAATTCTAATTTGATGTCTATGTTATGTTATTTAGCATGAAATGCATGGATGTAGATTTTTATATGAGATGTTATTTTTACATGCATGTATGTATGTGATGGACCATACTAAATGGATGTAAATATTAGCTTTAAATGCTTTTATAATGAATGCACCATATCTATAATATGTGAATGATATGGATGAAATATGTGATGATATGGTTTCTTTTGATTTCACAAGAAGTATGGTATGATTATTTTTTTGATATGAGAGTAAATATTATCATGTTCTCATATATATAATATGTTATGAGCATATCATTATTGATAATATCATGTGGATGAATTTTTCTCCATGCCTTTGTTTGCTTGTCACATAAAAAAAAGAGAGCTAACAAGGCTTTAATTTGTATTGATTCCATGTTATCTATCTTGATCTTCATGTCATTTAGCTCAATTATTGCCTAATGCATATTATGAACGGTTTGGATCGTTAAAATTCATCTTAGATTTAAAGATTGAAGCTATTTTTGCTCTCTTTTTATTAATGCATGAATATATGATTTAGATCCATATCTTTGAGAAAGAGGGCTCCATGATGTTTTGCCATAATGAGGTGGTGCATGGTTGATTATCATGAAAGTAGGTTTTTGGTCTCTTATCAAAGAGAGCAAGAAGTGTAGGTTTTAATGTTAGAAAGTGAGCATTTGCCTTATCTTCTTATTAATCTAATGCTTTTTGATATGTTGAACATATTAGACGATGTAGATCGTCGAATTTGGTTTAAGAATTAAGTGTGAGGCCTTAATTGGCTATCTTTTTCTTATATGTTTAATCTCATGCACCTTATGCTTGAAATTCATGTTTATGATGTAATAATAATAAGGCTCGATATGATTGATGTGCTTACACTATGTTTTGTGTTTAAAGCTTTAACATCGTGAGCGCAGAGGCAGGTTACTTCATTTTACTTGTTTATTAATTTCGAGTAATTAGTAGCCTTGTTTTTTATGTTTTAACTGCTTTGAATAGCTTTAGGTTGAAAACGAATAAACTTTGCAATAAGCTACCTTCGAGCTTTCGGGCCTGTTCTCTTGTGGTGGGCCCAATAGGCCTATCCCTCGTTTGGGCCTTAGGGCCCATCTCTCCTCTTTTGTAGGCCTCAGTGCCTACGCTCTTCCTTTTGGGCTCAAAGCCCTTCATATGGATGTGGGCCCAAAGGCCCACCCCTTGTGTTGGACCCATCGCTCCAACTCTTTCTTGCGGGCACATAGCCCATTATATCTTTCAGGCCGTAAGGGCCTTATCCATTCACTTGGATCTAAGGATCCATGTCTCTTCCTAAGGGTTCGATAGATCGCCAAACCCTAAAAACAAATAATAATAGAGTTAGGTCTCTAGTTTAGTTCCCCTCTAGGGTTAGGGCTTGGTGCTTTAGATTCCTAGGTTGCATTAGCCTAGGATTTCGTGTTATTTTCGAGACGACTTAGGGTTTCACATGAGCTGAAATTCCTATTTTACTCTCACCCTTGTTTTAAATGTTTTAAGGTTTTAAAAGAAAATGTTTTTCAAAATTCATCTCATTTAGCTTAGGATTTCATGCATATAGGGTCAAGATTTTCCTAAAACAGATTAGGGATCTTTAGAAACCCTCGTGCGACATTAGAGCGTAGGGCATGCATACATCGCGTCCTATCGACGTTCGTTTTCTTCCCGGGCACACGTGCATGGTGTGATCCCTTTTTTCTGGGCACATCCTATGTTGGATGTGATCCCGTTGTGAGATTCACACCTAAGGGTGTTATGAATCTGCTTTTTCTCTAGGCACGTCTCATATCATACGTGATCCCTTTTTGGGCACGTGTGCTGATCACGTGATCCCTCTTGAGGTTCACATCTACGGATGCTATGAATCCTTCTCTTCTTTTGGGCATGCTACTATCGCGCATGATCCTTCTCGGGCACGTTTTATATTGAATGCGATCCCTGTTTTATTCGGACATGTGCATACAACACGTGATTCCATATTGGCATATGTCTAAGGATGTATTCGCCCCTTTTGTGAGAATCGCGTTCAAGGACGTGACTTCTCTGTTTTGGCGACACACGTATACAACGTATGAATCGCTTGAGTTTCGTGTTTAAGGACACGACTCTCTCTTCGGCGCACGTGGCATACTGCACGTAATCGCATCAGTGTATGGTGTATACAACACCATATCACATGCTTGAGTGTACGTGTACATATTACACGTATCACACTCTCTGTTCGTGTGTGGATATGGAGCACATCCGCGTCACCTTGCTTTTTGCACACGGGCCTACTAATGGCGCGTGTCGCTTTCTTTTGCTGCATTCAACCAGATGAATGTATGCATCTTTTTCGCCCCAGAACTACCTATCCTGACACGTAGATTTAGGGGGGGCTTTTTCTTTATTCATTTATTTATTTATTTAGTGCAATTGTTGTTTATATATAGCATTGTTTAGTTTTAATCATTTATCCCCTAAAAAACTTTTAATCACGAAGTAGAGGCCGTCCTTGCTGACGGGCGGTTGTTGGGTGCCTAACACCTTCCCAACCCGTACCTTGATCCCCTTATCTATTTCTCTAACCGCAGACCTTAATTTGGATTATCGCCATGGTTTTTCTTGGAAAATTAGTTTTAGGGCGATTTTCCAAAATCTTGGGTCCTGATTCCCATAAATCAGGTGGCGACTCTATACCCTTATCACATTCATTTACCCCCGCGTGGGCGAATCCTATTTCGCATTTCCCACGTGTTCATTCTTCCTTTTCTTCGGAGGTGGAGAGAGTGAGTGCGCTAGGAGGTGCTGGATTCCGGCTCCACAGTCTGGCGACTCCACTGGGGATTATAGGGATCAGACTCGAAAGCCGTTAAAATTTTTTAGGGAATAAATGATTATACACTTCTCGGACTTGCACACATACACACTGCACGCACCCATTCATTTGCATTTGAATTTCATATTCTTTGTAATCCTATAGAAAATAAAACCCATGGTTGCGGTAGGTCTCGTCCCGACTGGGTAGTCATATGGGAATAACGACCGAAACTCCACACCCTCCGCCTTGTACTAACGATTAGTCTTTGGACTGTGAGGTATATCTTACCGAGGTAACCCAAGCCTTTACCCCAAATACAGAGTCTAGTTAAGCCCAACATGCATATAGTGGCGATAGATGTATCCCTAGGAAGTAACCCAAAGGATTGCATTCATGCCGCATAATTTCTGAGGCATAATCACAGTAGAGATTTTTTGTGTTACTAATCTCGCTGCTCAATGTGCATCTCTTGCTAGGTGCTAGGTATTTGCGGCAATTGGCCGGGAACTAAAGCAGAGGTTTTAGGTTCAGAGGAATTAGACTGAGCAAACTGTAGTGGTCGGTTATATAAGTGGCCAGGGGTACAGTTCATGAAAAGAAATCGGTACACAAGCTATCAGTTAGAGTGGTTTAGTTCATAGAGAGTGAGCCAACAGGCTGATAGAGTTTGGGTTAGATCGACTAAATGGTTGGTGAGAACTACACCAGAGATGGCAGATGACTCCACCGGCACAGGGACCTCTGGGGCTACAACAACTCAGACAATTGATGAAATGATCAGGGCTAGCCTCGCCCGGGTTTTAAGGGAGGATCTGAACACTCTCTTGGAGAAAATCGTAACTGAGAAATTACCATCCCAAAGTCCTTCATCTGAGAAGACTCCCACGCCTTTAGAGGTAAGGAATATGAACGAGGGGCAGTGTTCCACCCCGGAACAAAGAAGGGCAGAAAAAGGGAAAGCTCCAATGCCAGAATCTCCAAGGGCGAGTCCCGTTTTTACGGTCAATGGTTCATCTCAAAGACCTCAAGATGAGTCACCACAGGGCAACTCGGCTCAGCGCCATTCAACTAGTCACGAGAAGGAGCAGTATAACGAATGGCGACGAAAATATGAAAAGAAGCCAGATACGTTAAATGAAGAAGTGATCAAAACGCTCCAGCGACTAGAAGGATCTACGATCTATGATGTCAATTCCTGGTACTAGTCACCTGAGGAGCAGTTGCCACTGAAATTCAAATACCCTGCGACGACCAAATACGATGGATCAGGACCGCCAAAAGCTCATATTATGATGTACATGGGATGCATGGAGCCCATGGGGGTTAGCGACAACATGCTTGCCCATTTGTTTCAAAGGAGCTTAGTTGGGAATGCTCTAGAGTGGTTTGTAGAATTAGATCGATCAAAGTATCCTACGTGGCCAATGCTAGCCGATGCCTTCATCAAGCATTTCAGTTATGGCAGGGACACCAGAGTCACCTGGGGACAGTTGGAAGCAATGCAGCAGGGGCCGAACGAATCCTTCACCGATTACATTACAAGATGGAGGAGGAAAGTTCGAGAAATGATCGATCGTCCCAGTGAAGAGGAACAGATAGCGATTATTCAGAAGAATTTAAGGCCAAACTATAAGAAAGTAATAAGCGTGGTAACCAAGACTCGATTGGATAAATTTATCCAGGCTGGGACACCGGTAGAGGACTCTCTAAAAAATGAGACCTCCGCTAAACCAAAAGGGAAGAAAGCAGGGAAAGAACATGTGAATTACATATCTAATGGGCAAGGCCAGCATCGACCCTTTCAAGTGCAGCCTAATCGGCCTGAACAGAATAATCAGCAGAATCAGCATCCCCAAGCCTATCAAACCAATCAGGGAAACCCACAAGGAAATCAAGGAAACAGGATGAACAAGCCAAAAAGAGAGTTTTCTAAGCTGAATCACCCGATGAGTATGCTTCTCGCGGGATTACTTGAAGCTGGTTTAGTGACCCACAAGCCACCAGTGAAAGCACCAAAGACTCCGCAAACTTGGTACAACCCAGATCAATACTGTAGTTTCCATCAGAGCCCGGGCCATTTAACTGATAATTGTTGGGCATTAAAGCACGAAATCCAAAATTTATTGGATAGTGGGAAGATTTCTATGGAGGGAGTACAGGTTCCCAGGAAACCTAACATCAATACAAACCCATTGCCAAATCACTAAATGGAGGGACAGAAAAGTGTGAACTATGTCGAGATAGAGGAGCCTGTAGACCCCACGAAGCTGATCCGAAGAAGAGAAACTACAGAAGTCGCAACAGTTTACAGTGCCCAGCCTGATAGATCAAGTGAGTACCAACTTGGAGAATCTAGCTAAAGACCTCTCACTCTTAGTGAGCTTGCAGTTAGGGGCAAAAAGCTAGAATTGGAAAGACAGTGGCCAATCAAAACTAAGGAAATGATGCAAGAGCAAGAAAGAAAGCAGGAAAACCCAGTCCCTGAAACCAATCCAGTCATGAAAGAACAACCAAAGAAGACTCCTTTGTTCACGATTAATCAGGGGACCCCTGTCGGGTTTAAGTTAATGCAGAAAGAGAGGACCTTTAGAATAGAAGATTTGTTGAAACCTCCAATTGACCTGAAAGAAAGTCTCATCCTGAAAACCCAAGGCCATGTTTGGACTGACCCCTTTAAGATGAACAGTGAATTAGTCGAGGATTGTCAAGAAGTCCAGCACCAGACAAGGGCAGGTAAGATTTTCAAGCCAGCGCACTTGAGAACCGACAATCCGGCGGCAACCGCTCGGGGATCACTTTTTCAGATACCTTCAGTGAAACCTAGAGAGGAAGAGGATAGGTTGGTAGTAAATCAACTCTGGAGAACAAAGGCCAACATGTCAGTTTGGGGTTTGCTCGAAGCTTCTAGTAAACATAGGGAAGCACTCTTGTCTGCACTTAACGCCATACAGGTCGACACGAGGATAACCCTAGAAGAACTAGTAGCCACTGTGGCCCAAGTCAGAGGAATTCCAGCGATATCATTTTCAGATGAGGATTTGCCAACAGAAGGGACAAGTAACAATCGAGCGTTGAACATCACAGTTGGTTGGAATCATTTGATTATCCCGCTAGTATTGATAGACAATGGTTCAGGAGTGAACATTTGCACGCTGAAGATGGCTAGAATTATGGGTCTGAAGGATGAAGATATGACATTCCAAGAAGGAACCACTCGGACCGTAAAAGGATTCGATAATGGAAAAAAGATAGTAACCGGTGAGTTTACAACCACAATTCAAACAGGATGGGTATGGACAGAAGTCCACTTTCTGGTCATGGACATTAAGGCCAACTTCAACCTATTGCTGGGATGACCATGGTTACACCAGAATAAGGCTATAGCATCCACTGTACACCAAAGGGTGAAATTCCCACACAAAGGAAAAATTGTCGTAATCTTCGGTGATGTTGATGAAGCCCAAGAAATGGCCAACCACAAGGGAAAGAATGTTGTACCAGTAATTGAGCCGGTCGGAACCTTGTGTAACTACACCGAAGAAGCAATCAATGTCTTACAGGCAAGGCCAACGATCAGAGAAAAGATTCCCAGTCGCTTTGAATATAGAAATCGAAGGGTAGCTTACCTTATACGGAAACACAGGTTTTTTCCAGGAATAGGCTTAGGGAGATGTCATTAAGGAATCACTCAGCCGTTAGGAAGCTGAGCAGTGGCACCTGAGGGTACATATGGTTTAGGCTATCGTCTGACAAAAGAAGAAATCCATCAGAGCAGGATTGAGAAAGGAAAGAAAGCACAAGCAAGAAATAGGGGTGAACCGTGTATCTCACCGTCTATTGATTGGTCAAAACAACCCAGGTACTCGAAGTGGTTCGTAAAGAAGGGCCATTGTACGGTCATACCTACCCTCTCCAAGAAGTCGAGTGTCCTCCAAAAAGGGGCTATGAAAGAGCAGAAGAGGTTGAAGCTCTAGATGATACTTTGCTAACAAGAATCAGTCTGTTGTATTCAGAAGCGCTCGGAATAATTCGCCGTCCTAAGTATCAACATGATCTCCGATGAATAGAACTGGATGATACGGCTACTTCAAGCCAGAGACAGATGACTGCGGAAGAATACATAGTATCAAAAACCCAATGGATAAACGCAGCAGAATACCGCACATCATTTTTTCATCCAAAGAAGCAAAGAAATGAGGTTGAATACCCAAGGCATCCTACCTCTATCAAGAAAAGGATGACGGCAGCACAATACCGAGAAGCTTTCCAATTTTCCAGAAAGAAAAAGATTACATCAACATTGGAAACAAACACTAGACGTATGTCTGCAGATGCATATCGTCTATCGCTTAGGCAAGCCCATATGTTGGTGACCCCAGACATGGAGGTAGAGATGGTAAGGAATACAGCTGAGCAGTACCGGGCGGCACACACACTTGCGAGTAATTCGGGAGTGAGAGCACCCTCTGAAAGTATAAGAGCCCAAAGGGATGACAACCAGGAGAGGTCAGGGGGAGAGTCCCATGAAAGCCTCGCAGGTATGTACTGGGTCAATATGGTCTCGGAAGAGATAGACCTTCAACCTCATCTCTTTGTTCGTTCAGTTTATAATGATGATATTGCCAGCACTAACCATTTTGCAGGAGAGCTCACTGGTGTCGTAACAACAGGCACCCAAAAAAAAAAACCTGAGTCAAGCAGGAGGAGGGGCAACCTCGTCTGAGGAGGGAGATTCTTGGGCCCCAACTAATTTTGTTTCTGCTCTAAGTTTTCCTTTATTTTCAAAAAACCAAAAAAATCAAAATATTTTCAAAACCAACAAAAAATTTTAAAAACCAAAAAGCCAAAAAGTTGTTTTGTATATAAATAAAAATGATTTTGGAGAAGCAGTTATGGACCTTAAAATTGGCAGTGAACATGAACATGAGTCCGAAGATGACGACTGGGTCGCTATTCAGGAGGAAGTGCCTGAGGAGATCCGAAAGTTGCTTGATCGGCACGAGGATAGGTAGCCATCGACTGAAGAAGACCCCGAATCGATTAACCTAAATTCTGAAGACCAACCTCAGCTGGTGAAGATCGGTACCAACTGATCTCCAGATGAGAGGGAGGCACTGGTTAAGTTGCTAGAGGAGTTTAAAGATATCTTTGTTTGGTCATATGAGGACATGCCAGGGTTAGATACTGAAATGGTGGTACACAGGCTACCAACTTACCCTGAGGTTAAACCAGTTAAGCAGAAGCTCAGAAGATTGAGACAAGAATGGACAATGAAGATCAAAGAAGAGATTACCAAGCAACTAGATGCGAAATTTCTGGTTCCAATCACGTACACTGACTGGTTGGCGAATATAGTGCCGGTACCCAAGAAAGATGGAAAGGTTCGGATGTGCATTGATTACCGAAATCTCAATAAGGCGAGTCCGAAAGACGACTTCCCGTTGCCTTATATTGATATATTGGTCAACAATGCCGCTGGACATAGTTTGTTATCTTTTATGGACGGGTTCTCTGGATACAATCAGATCAAAATGGCAGAGGAAGATATGGACAAGACGTCATTCATAACACCTTGGGGAATATACTGCTACAGAGTGATGCCATTTGGACTTAAAAATGCTGGAGCTACTTACCAGAGGGCGATGGCCACTCTCTTCCACGACATGATCCACAAGGAGTTAGAAGTTTATGTGGATGATATGATTGCCAAATCAGAAAGAAGAGAAGATCACATCAGGGACTTGACAAAGCTCTTTAAGCGTCTGAGAAAGTTCAAACTACGGCTCAACCCTAACAAATGCATATTCAAAGTAAAATCAGGAAAATTATTGGGGTTCATCGTCAGTCACAGAGGGATTGAGGTAGACCCAACCAAAGTGAAAGCTATTATGGATATGCCTCCGCCTCGAAATGAGAAAGAGATTCGTGGGTTTCTAGGAAGGATCCAGTACATTAGCAGATTCATAGCTCAACTCACGCCTATCTGTGAGCCCATCTTCAAACTATTGAGAAAGGATGTTCCTAAGATTTGGAATGAAGATTGTCCAAAAGTATTTGACAGAATCAAGGAATATATGCTGAGCCCTCCGGTACTGGTCCCACCTATTCTGGGGAAACCTTTGATTTTATATATCTCTGTGACTGACGCTTAAGTGGGAGCTGCTTTAGGGCAATAACATAAGGACAGTGGTAAAGAAAGAGCCATTTACTACATTAGCAAGACTTTATCCGGGTATGAAACAAGATACACACTTTTAGAGAAGACTTGCTTTGCATTGGTATGGGCCGCGAAAAGGCTCAGACATTACATACTGTCACATTCAATACAGTTGCTCTCGCGAATAGACACCATCAAATGTCTGTTTGAGAAGCCAGCATTACCAGGGAGAACAACTAGATGACAGCTACTTTTATCGGAATTTGACATAACCTATGTCACACAGAAATCCATAAAAGGGAGGGCGATAGCTGATCATCTTGCAGCCTATCCACTCCCAGATAGAAGAATAGTGATAACAGAATTCCCTGATGAGTATATTCTGTCTATAGAACTAGAAGAAGCAGAAGAAGATATCCCCTGGGAAAGGTACTTCGACGGAGCCCATAACAAGATAGGCAGAGGTATATGAGTAATGTTAGTATCGCCTGATGGACTCAGAACACCCATTGCCATCAGATTGGGGTTCCCTTGCACGAACAACATAGCAGAGTATGAGGCTTGCATTGCAAGTTTGAAGGCAGCCCTTGCCTTATCAATCAAAAGATTAATGGTTTACGGAGACTCTCTCCTGATCATCAAGCAAGTTCAGGGTGAGTGGAAGTTGAAGAACGAATAGTTGGTTCCCTATCATGAATATCTCTTGAAATTGGTCGACGAGTTTGATGAAGTCGAATTCACTACGTCAGAAATGGCATTTTTTGACGGGTGAAAACCGTCGAAAATCGTTGTTTTTGACAGTTTCGATCCGTCGAAGGGTCTGTCAAAAATGGTGTAGTCAAAAATGAAAACGACGGTTATGGTTTGTTAATATACCATTTTTTAAAATGACTATTTTCGTCCGTCAAAACGTAAATGACTTATTATACTTGTCGAAAATCTTATGAATTTCCCATCCACTATTTCTCTATCTTCGACATTTACAATCTGTCATTTTCGAAATAACAATAATTAATCGTATTTTTTTTTCTTTTTTGATTTTTTTTTGTTAATTTGGTACATACTAAAGTTTCAATCACAAAATTATTGCAAAAAATTGCTAATCACAAAATTATAGCAAAAAATTACTACTTCATTAATCAATAAAAATTTACATTGGATTGTGTATTTACATGAAAGAATATAAAAAATTTACAAAACTTTCAAAAATTACAAAATTTATAGAAAGTTCTAATAATAAATACAAATCTTTCTAGGAGTTTACATCTCTTGCTCTTGACTTTGCTGTTATCTTCTTCTACAGTATCAATCTTGGAAGTTTGT
>MVGT01004077.1:69590-80550 GCA_002174775.1 Macleaya cordata
AAAAGTTAAAAAGAAAAATAGAGTAGAAAAAAGGGAAAAGGGAGATCGTGAGTTTTGAAGAGAGAGAAAGAGTGGGCTGCGGTTTTATCTTTATTGAGAAAAAAGAGCACGATTTTGTGAAATACTTGGCGCCAGAAAGATTTTAGGGATTTTTGCTCAATTTTCGATGAGTTTTGATAGTCAATGAGCTATTTGGTCTGTCAATTAAACTTTAACGAATTACTTCTGTCAATTTTCTAAACCCTGAAGTGTCAAAAAACATGATTTCTGGCGTAGTGATTCCACCATGTGTTCAGGAACAAAAATTACTGTGCGAATGCTTTAGCAGTGTTTTCATCCTGGCTAACTATCCCGGAAGGAGCTACAGTTCGACCAATTGAGGTAATCCAGAGAGATGAACCCGTATACTGCTATCAAGTGCAAGAGTTCGAAGAAGAAGAGCCCAGTGAGCTATGGTATGCTGAGATCAAGAGGTTCTTGGAAATACAATAGTATCCAGAAGGTGCAACCAAGAGAGACCGACCGTTCATTAGGTAATGGGCCTCAGGGTTTGCTTTATGTGGAGGACACATATTCAAAAGATCCTTTGATAATACACTTCTGAGATGTGTGGACAAAGATGAAGCATTGAATATTCTAGAAAAAGTCCATGCAGGAGTATGTGGCCCGCATATGAATGGACGAATGTTGGCTAAGAAGGTTCGCATGTATGGGTACTACTGGCAGACAATGGATACTGACTGCGAAAAGTTTGTCAAAAAATGTCATGAATGTCAAAAACACGAAGATCTTATCCATGTTCCCTCATCGGAACTAAATTGTCTGGCATCCCCTTGGCCTTTTTCCACATGGGGAATCGATGTGATAGGCAAGATACACCCATCTTCATAAAATGGACATAACCACATTATTGTGGCTATCGATTATTTTACTAAATGGGTGGAAGCAATCTCATGTAAGAGCGTCAAGTCTGCCCCCACCGCAAGGTTCATCCAGAATCAGATCATTTGTAGATATGGGGTGCCACATGAAGTCATCTCTAATAACGGTTCGAATTTCATTGGATCGGAGGTACGCAACTTGTTAGATAAGTACAGGATCTAGCACCATAACTCGTCGCCCCACAGGCCACAGACTAATGGAGTAGTGGATGCTACCGACAAGACGTTAGTCAGGATCTTAAAGAAGATGACTGTGACATATAAGGACTGGAATGACAAGTTGCCTTATGCATTGTGGGCTTACCGCAAGTCCATTCAGACGCCAACAGGGGCAACACCATTCTACCTTGTGTATGGAGTGGAGGCCGTAATCCCGATCGAAATTAAAATCCTGACTCTCAGAGTTCTGAAGGAAGGAACCGAAGATGAAGCTGATTGGATTCAGTCCAGAGTAGATGTTTTGAACTGCATTGATGAGAAGAGAATAGATGCAGCATGTCACGCATAGGCTTACCAACATAGGATATCTCGTAGCTTTAACAAGAAAGTCTGGCCAAGGAATTTGAACGTAGGGGATCTTGTGCTTAAAGAAATCAGGCCCGTGGATCATTCTGACGCAAGGGGCAAATTCAAACCAAATTAGGAAGGTCCATATATCATTAAAAACATCTTCCCAGGGATGGCAGTCCAATTAACAGACCTCGACGGGATAAATCACCAGAGGCTTACAAATGCGGACCAACTCAAGAAGTACTAGCTTGAGGTAGCTGCTCAACTCTTAGACTAGGGGCAAGTGAAGCCGACAGAAGTTAAAAAATGAGGCATTTCTTTGGCCGATATCTAAAACCCAGAAAAAGCCTAGTTGGAACTTCATTTCCGCTAGAATACGAATTTTGAGCCTGAAACCTTTTTTTGTACATAGAAAATAATCCCCTCTCCAAACTTGAGAGTTTATCTTCCTTCTTGTACATATGTTTCCGCCCAAAGGGCAACCAATATCAAAAATCCAAAAAAATCAAATACCCAAAAAAACCCCAAAAAAATCAAATATTCCAAAAATTCAAAAAAATTCAAATACTTAAAATCCCAAAAAATTGAATATTCCAAAAAATCTCAAAAAAATCGAAAATCCAAAAATAAAAAAAATAGAAAAACCCAAAAATCAAAAGCAATAAAATGTCTTATGAGCCCTAAGTTAAACAAGGGGCAGAAATAAAGAAAGGAGAAAATCCTTAGAAAAGTCAGACTCATCAATTCTTTGAGCATTTATTCCTTCTTTGTAGCCAAACTAAGCCACGCTACAACCTAAAAGACCTCATGGACCCTGTGAGCGACACAAGTCTTTGGTCGAGGAGAAAGGTGGTGAATCTCCAAAAAATGAAGAAGGTAAAAAAATTCAAGAATAGAAATTGTAGTCAGAAAATAAAGACTTGAGAAAATTTGATCCGCATTTGTGAGCTTTGAAATGAAAGGCCCTCGGTGTCGGAGGACTAATAGGCAAGCACAACTAAGGGAGTAAGCTACGACAAGGGTAAGCCCATGATCAGTATCTGCCCCAGAAAAGAAAGAGGCTCTCCGACAGTAATGACGTCAGTGGCAAGCTCAAAATCTCTAGATGAGTTGGTATTCGTCGGATCCAACGAGTGAAGTCAGAAAGATAGAAGGTGAAGCGAGACGAGGTCAACCCAAGGAAATGGCAACCTATCAGCGTGACCCTGGCTATTTGGACAAATATTCATGAGCATATACAAGCTAAGGGGTTTAATTGCTCTCCGTTTCTACACTTTTCAAAAAAAAAAGAGAAAAATGTTTTTGAAAAGCATTTAAAAAAAAACTATTGTTTTATTTTCAAATCCTTGCCCATCGGAGATCCTATGAAGATAAATTTAGGATGCTAGGGGCACGCCTTGCATGACCTTAGTTTAGGCATCTGAGGAAAAATCTCCAAAAGGCAAGCGAAGTTTTAAAGTGCTTTTTTCCTATTCCGCCGGCTTTCGGAAGGGTTTTCAAAACAAAAGTAGGTTTTGTTCTTAAAAACCTTGCCCAGCGGAGATCCTATGAAGATAAATCTAGGATGCTAGGGGCACGCCTTGCATGACCCTGGTTTAGGCATCTGAGGAAAAATCCCCAAAAGGCAAGCGAAGTTTTAAAGTACTTTTTTCATATTCCGCCAGCTTTCGGAAGGATTTTCAAAACAAAAGTAGGTTTTGTTCTTAAAAACCTTGCCCAGCGGAGATCCTATGAGGATAAATTTAGGATGCTAGGGGCATGCCTTACATGACCTTGGTTTAGACATCTGAGGAAAAATCTCCAAAGGACAAGTGTGGTTCATAAAGTACCTTTTTATCGGTTTTTAAAAAGGTTTTCAAAACAAAAGTAGGTTTTGTTTTCAAAAACCTTGCCCAGCGGAGATCGTATGAGGATAAATTTAGGATGCTAGGGGCATGCCGTGCATGACCCTAGTTTAGGCATCTGAGGAAAAAATCTCCAAAAGGCGAGTGAGGTTTACAAAGTACCTTTTCCTATTTCATCGTTTTTCTCGAAAAAAAATTTTTAGAATAAATTAAGTTTTGTTTTTAGAAACTTTGTCCGGCAAGAGGCCTATGAGGATAAATCTAGGATGCTAGGAGCATGCGTTGCATGACTTTGGTTTAGGCGTTTGAGGCAAAGTCCCAAAAGATAAATGCATATTCATAACAAACTTAAGAGTCAACACAAGGAGTTGATATCATAACAACAATAAAAAAGAAAAAGCTAGGAATAAGCGTAGTATATCACAAGGTTAGTCCGGCGGTGGGGAAAAGGAATCTCAACCCTCAGCCACGACACCGAGTCCGACGTCTCCTCCGGTCTTTTGTAGAATCAGAGCTAGTGGAGCCAATGGAAGCCGATTGGAGTGAGTCAGAGACATCTCCTATCTAAAAATGAGCAAGCTCTCCCTAAATATGAATGAGTTCAGAACTCACACGGTTCATCTCACCCTGCAATTGACTGTACCTAGACTGCCAGAGCTCTACCCAGCTTCGGTAACGGTTTGCTTTGAACTGGTAATGATTGGCCTCACGTCGGAAAGCAGTAGCCTCTTGCTCATAGCGTGCCGACTCCTCGGTCATAGCTTCAAGCTACCTCTGCAAGCCATCGGCCTGTTGCACCCAACCGGTGCAGAAATCCCGCACAGTCTACAAAACAACAGGTTACATTTGCAAAAGGAAAATACTGGAATATCAAGATCTAGAAGCAAGGAAACTTATTGGCGGAAAGTTTAGGTAAAGGGGAAGTCTAGGAACGCCGAACTCCAGTTGAGGAATGGGAATCCTACGGGGCACCGGATCATTCGGCAAAGGTACTAAAACTTCCCAGGGTGGAAGCTCTCTAGGGTCGAAGACTGGGCTGTTGAAATTTGACGTCCCAGCCTCTCTAGTAAAAGTGGGAGGAGCAATAGCTTGTGCACCCTATAAAGAAGTCATGCAGGGTTAGTCCTCAAAACAAGGAGTCAAGGACCCAGAGAAGTCCTACTCCAGTAGGCAAAATAATCTGCGACGAGTTCTACAGTGTCGCACCAGGAAGCAGGTTGGTCGGCAACGATATCATCCATCTCAACAGCTAAGCTCCTTGAATGGCAGCAGGGCTTAGGTGGGGGAAGTCTTGACACGAACAGAGGATAACCAACTTGAGAGGCACACAGATCCCCCAAATACCATGTGCAGAAGTTCGGCCCACGGAGCAGGAAGCACGATGTAGTGAGCGCGTAAGCTTCACTAAGAATGTCAGGATCGGAAGGCTGCAAGGCTCCCCATGCATCCCAGCGAATCTGCAAAATAAAAAATGACATGAGTTGTATACAATCAAGAAAAAAGGATTGGTTTAACTGGATACTCACCGTTTCTCTCGTAGCGGACTCCAGGGTATTTCGAAATAATACCAGCTTGTGAGAAACCCGCCCATGCTGCAAAACAATCTTAGGCGCGTCCTTCTAACCGGCCATCCGCGGGAATGGGCGATCTTTGCTGGTAGAAGCTAAGGCAGGAGCCCTGGAGGTGAAGTATTCATAATACCAAACCTGTAGATGCAGAAATGAAACATTGCCAAGAGAGAGCAACGGATTTAAAAAGCATACTAAGTAGGGGAAGGGCTGGACTTACCGAGAGGACGGGCCAAATCCCACAAACTGAATTAAACTGAGAACGGGACGCGTGCCCCATGTTAATGTACAAGTATGACATGATGGCCACTCCCCAATCGTATTTGTCAAGCCGTGCCAACTCCTCAAGAACCGCTAAGTAACCTATGCGGAACCTCTAATCGGTGGTACTGAAAAACACACTGCCCATCACGAAGAATATGAAAGCTCGAGCGATGCAATTAAGCTCAATGTCTGTGTCATCTAAATTAGATCCACTGAAGTAGGCATATAGTCGGCACAGATCCAAGGAATATGCATCTCTCCGGATAGATGGGTGATAATGTCTCCCCAGAAGATGCTCCAAGTCCTCGTAGCAATAAGTGGACGTCCAAGGAAGAGTGTCTTCGTGTCCGACTTGTATTCCCATAATCATGACAAAATCTAAGGGAGTCAGTCCTAATTCACCCTCCGGGAGGTGGAAAGTGTTAGTATCATCCCACCAACGCTCTAATAGGGCAATCACAGCTTGTTTGTCATGATGCTTGCAGAGGGAATCCAAAAAATTGGCAAACCCAGCGAGTTGCACGTAGGCATATATCCGGAGGCATTCCTTTATGATCGCCCACCAACTGAGGAGGTCCTTTATGTGACCTCTAAATTGGAAAGAGTTGTGTGTGTAAAGCTGAAAATGGGCGGTGTAAGCAAACCGATGGCAATTGTTTCAGGTTGAGCTGGTTGAACAAATATTCATGATTCAAGGTTCAAACATGTATAACATTAATTGAAGATGTCAAGATGAATCCAAATTCTAATTTCGTGGAGGAGATTCTTACCTCAAAACACTTCAAGCGCATCGAGAGGTGGTTTTCCACATTGGTTAAGACACCGACGTCATGCGACTCCCGCTTCCCCTCGGGCAAACCTCTGTCGGATAAATCATAAGTGAGATAAGCGTCGGAGTGTCCCATAATGAAAGGACGATCAAGGGGCACCCACCAAGAGGCACTCCCACAAGTGGCAAAAGGGCACTCACAAAAGGGGCAACCAAGGAGCACACCTAACACAAGCACCTAAGGAGTATCCACCAAGGAGTTTCACTCTGAAGGGCTCACACTAAAGAGGAGGGAGTAGTACTCCAACAGGGGGTTTTCTCACTTTTGCTTGTAAAATAAAAAAGTAAAGAAAATGAAGAACAAATTGAAGAACACCAAGAACAGGTGGTGAAAAGTGAAAAAAACCTAGGATTGGATCTACTTTCTAGAGAGAGAAAGGTGTTTTTCTAGAGAGAGGTTGGATCAAAAAAATCCAAAAGGTTTTTGAGTAGAAAATGAGAGAGAGTGGGACGTCTGGTCCCCCCTTTCTTTTATAGCCTTTTTTGAAAAGATATAATAATATATAATGAAAGTTGTTTCTTTTCTTTTTTTAAAAAAATAGAGACTTTTTTTTGCTGGTTTCATTCCGAGTTCCACGTTTTTTTAAAAAAAATATAAATCTGTTTTGGCTTTTTTTTCATTTTAAAAAAAAAAAAAAATTTGGCCAAAACACGTGTGCGGTTTCAATTTTGGCCAAAACGCACACTGGTTGTGCGGTTTTGACCAAAACCGCACCTAGTGTGCGGTTTCAATTTGGGTCAAAACCGCACAACCAATGTGCGGTTTTGGAACCCCTTTTCCTTTATACCTATTTGCGTATAGGTCCCTCCACTTTCTCCTTTTTTCTTTTTCTTTTCTGTTTTCAAAAAAAAAGGGATGTATATTGGTAAATAAAACAAATAATTGTCTGGGAGACTTCTCCTTTTATTCACCTCTCTCCCTCCAGAGTCTTCATATTTCATCACATATACATGGTGTTTCTTACCATTGACACTGGCAACTTGAGACACACTTTTGTGCTCTCCACAAGTGGAACCGTATTGTCATGTAGCATGGGACCATGGTCAGGGTGTTTTTCCTGTCTATTAACTGATTTAAACATCACAATCACTCCATCTTATGGAATCAATTAATAAAACCCCACAAAATCCAAAGTGGATGTAGGCAAAGACCTAGTCAAAGAGCTCAACTTTTATTCATTTAAAAGGGGAAGAGTACAAGCACACACATGCCCGCTCTTTGCAGAGGACAGTACCATCTGCAAGAAAGCATTGAAGTAGACCAAAAAAAAAGAAAGAAAGAAAACAACTAGGATATCCAGCTGATGGAGTGTTCTTTTCATTTTGCAGGGTACTTGGTGAGGAATGGTCAATCACTGTCTCCATCTTCGTCTTCATCGTTGCCACCGTCCGAGGCCAAGTTAAAGAGAGTTAAGTGCCAGTCACGATACACTCTCACCCGACTAGGATCTTGTACTGGAAAGATCGGCGGGTCAATCAGAGGCCTCAATTGCCAAGAACGCAGAGTAGCTGCGACAATATGGGGAGTAACGGGGGTTGGGCCGTAAAATCGACCCGAAAGGTCCGGAACATCTTGATGAATCCCATATTGCCTGAGAATGAGGAGTGGATAGTAAAAAGTCCTTTGGGTGAAGCAAGGAATTGACACGATGCAATGGCCATAAGTATTCAAAAATTCCAGGCGTACCGGCCAATAATGAAGATGCCAGTGCACAACCCTATTAGATAAATGGTGAAGCCATCCTGCGGTGTCCTCGTGCTGACGTTCGTGATACCTGCATTCTCGATGAACATGGATCACGTTCAGAGTCGAAACACGGTTCCCAATAGCACCATTCAACCTCAAATGCTCAACATGCCAGATCTGAGAGCAGAAAAGAGGCATTAACACTCCGGTAAGTAACGAAGTGACAAAGTCAGAAATTCGGGCAAAAAGGATACCTGAAGCAAATAGAGGCTGCCGCGGATCTGCCTAGATTCAGAATACAGGTCCAGGCTGTCAAAGAGTTCTCCCAAGATGGCAGGTACGTAAGCCCGACCCTCTAGAGCCTGTTGCAGAACGGTGATGACCATCGGAGAGCATCGACGACCATCGATATGGAACAAATACTTCCCAAGAAGTGCAGTACATAATGCACGACAATGAATCTCGGGATCGTCACATGAACAAAAGTGCCGAACAAGATTCTCTATGTGTACACCATTCGGAAGAAAGACATAGTCGAGGGAATGACAAAAGCGTTATCCCAAAAAGCGACTAAAGGTCAAGCGGGAAATACCACCAGGAAGGGGAGTGAATAGAGGACCATCAGAGGAAATACCAAGTATCTTACTAAATTCCTCAATAGTGGGACACATGTCGCAAAATCCAAAGCGGAGAAGGTGGAGGTCATGACTCCAACACGTGGCTGCCGCTCTCAAAAGATCCATGTCTAGATGAAACCCGATAAGATTGGCGACATGACCAAGCCAGTGGGATCTGATGAAGGAGTTTTCAAAGTCATCAAGATCATTGACCCAAGCATGAAAAGCCTTCATGGTTCCGAATGAGCGGAGAAAAAAAAAGAGAAAAGGATAGGTGATGAAAGCTTTGATGTCGTTGCCAAGGTGAAGCCTCTATTATTTATAGAGGTTAGAAAGTAAAAGGACCAGTAGGTGAAAGGAATGTACTCATGAAAGAAAAGAGAATCTTTTTCTTATCATGGTAGGGTGTTATACATCTTTCCCACGAGAATCATGTGGGATAGGAGGGAAAAATTCATTTTTACCATCTCACTGAGGTACAAGACAAAAGAAGAAGGGAGCCAAAGTGAAAAGTGAAAGCTCTCTCAATTTTGAGGAAGATAGTGTCGAAAGTACACATCTTGACAAAGGGAGTACAAAATACACATGTGAGCAGGTTGAAGTGACTGCCAAGCAGTTAATCAAGACAGAGCCAAGACAGAAGATGAAGTGCTGAAATAATTGAGTGGTGTAAAAACCCTAGCAATGTGTTCAGATCCCAAGATGATGCACAAGCGAGAGCAACCCCCTCACCATCTGCGTATTTAAAAACTGTTAAAATGGAATTTTCAAAAAGAAAAATGATCTGGTTTTCAAAACCATCTCTCAGACCATGTAGAACCCAGCAAAATGCCAAAGAATTGCAGACCACTTCTCGCCACACCAGAGCTGGTAGAAGCATGCAGGTCCAGCGACTGTCCGATCAAGGTCGGCGGTACAGCACAAACCTTCATTCAATTGTAAGGGTCGAACTAGCTCGGAAGCAGACCGGCGAAATTCGTGCCCGACTTCGACTAACTATGAAAGGTTAAACGAATTCATGACCTAGATTATTGGACTTTAGAATTGACCATTCGATTGGTGCGCGAAAATCAGGCATCGTCGGCCTCGCTATTCGCCCGCAAGCGGGCTCTGGCGAGGAGGGGCATCTGTAGACGCCAAATTTTCGCACACCATCGAGAAACACCCACGTTGGCCAGACCTCGATTTTTGTGCAAAATCTAATAAAAATCGGTAATTAAACCCCCTCCAAATTTTAATTAGAACCTGATCAATGATGAGAACCAAAGTCTAAGAAATCTTAAATCTGGGTTAGAACCGGGGTAAATTAGGAACCGTAGGAAGTCCTCTTGGTTCTAGGTCATTAGGTATTGACACGTGTTGCATTAGGATTGGCTAGTGCTAGGTTTCAATTTATTTATGTTTGTTAGAAAATCTAATTTTTTAAAAAACAATTAGTGGACCCCACTTTAATAAAAAAATCGGACCTTTTTTTTTCTTTGTTTTTATTTTTTTTTTTAAAAAAGAAAATAGGAAACCCTGCGTCACACATGGGTGACGTGGCAGCCCAAACCGCACATCGAATGTGCGGTTTGGTCCCTACCCATTTTTCGCCCACTTTTATGTGTGGGTCATGTTCACCTACACGTGACCTACGCGTTCTTTTTCCTATTTTAGCCAAATTTGAAAATAAGTCCCTGTTTTGTCTTTTTTTAAAATTATTTCTCAGCCCTTGCTTTTCAAAAAACCTCCTCCCAGATCTTATCTATCCACATCAGATAGGTTATTTCTAGCCACATATTTTGGGAGGATAAGAAGGAATCTTGGGTTTTTATTAGCCACTAGGACACTTGTCCAATTTTGGGTGGAAGCCTGGGACCAACTAATCACAGTGACACATGTGTCCCATTAGAGTTCTATATATAGTAATGGGTAGAGAAATTGAGGGACTCTTCTCTTTTCCTATTTTGGAGATTCTACCTTCTTCTTTTGGGGGTTCTTTTTTCCTTTTGGTTTGGGCTCTCCATTTTTAGGGTTTTAGTTCTCTGAGATTCCTTTTCTTGGGAGAGGAGAAGTCTAATTAGGGTTTTGGTAGAGAGAGAAGTTAGTGAAAGAGAGGGGAAGGTGAGAGAAAATACTTCTTCTTCTTGGTTCTTGGGATTTCTTTCCATTTTGGTGAAAGTAGTTGTTTAGGGTTCTTTTTGTTTGAGTTTTTCATCTCCATTTTTGGGGAAAGGAAGGATTAGCAGAGAATTCCAGGAGAAAATAAGAAGGAAAGAAAACATCAAATCTCTTCCATTCTCTCCCTTACATCACAAGTGATGTCATAGGTTAGAGATTCTTTGCTTTTAGTTCTCATTTGTTGGAGAAGACAAAGAAATTTGAGTTAAAGAAGAAATCTCTACAATCTACTCTAACAACAGGGATCTCTCATACATTGAATCTTGGGATCTATGCTTGCTAGGTAAAATCTCTCCATCTCATCTTTTGAATTTTATGTTTAATACATGTAAAGTGTGAGATAATACATGTAGTGATGTATGGGATGATGTAGGGATTGATGTATGTGTTAGTATGTGATGATGTATGACATGGTGATGAAATCATGATGTAATGAAGAATTTAATGCCAAAGTGAAATTCATGCATAGTTTTGATGATAAATGGGTGTAAATTCTAATTTGATGTCTATGTTATGTTATTTAGCATGAAATGCATGGAT
>MVGT01004077.1:82185-157872 GCA_002174775.1 Macleaya cordata
AACCTCCTCATAGGTGGGAAAGTATTCCTCATCCGATTCAGGTGTGGGAGGCCAAGAGATAGCATTCTCATCTTCTACAATGTTGAGAAGAGAAGCTATGAGAGTGGGGGTTACTGAAAAAACCTTCCCACTGACCATGGTCTCAAAAGAGGGAATGCTCCTGTCAATGTTCTGTAAATTTGAATAAAACACCTTAACAAGGCAAGGGTAGGCTTTGCCCTCTACATGGAACACCTTGTCCCAACCCCTAAATTCCAAAAGGTTACCCAAGGAGGAGAGAACATCATTCCTAGGGTCAAAATCAATCTCTTGTTCAACAACGAGGCTTTGAGATTGGAAGTGTTCAATGTAAAGCCTATGACAAATCTCAGAGGAGAATTTTTCCCTTGTGTCTAAATCTACAACTTGGGAGGAAGAGGATTTTGTTTTCTTGGAAGCCTTGATTTTGGGAGTCTTCCCAGTTGAAGGTCTCTTGCCATTTGTCATTGTGATGTAAAAAAACAAGAGAATCAAAGAAGACCAAGGGAAAAAAAAGAAAGACTTACTCCAATGAAATCCTCGAGAAGAATCGAAGATCACTTCCCCAAATCTGAGCACTAAACCGAGACGAACCAAGAATGTCAAACCGACCCACAATTGAGCAAAAGAATAAAGAAATCAATGAGAAATCGAGATCAAAAAGCCCTAAAAATTGATTTCCTTTGATGGTTATAACTGAAAATGGGTGGAAAAGGGTTTTGGTATCGAAAGCTCGAAGAAAGAAATGAAATATTAAAAGCCCTAATCGAGATTTTAAACTCTTAAACCCGCAAAGGTATCGATACTGTGAAGTCGGTATTGAAACCGAAATTCATCTGTTGGATTATGCCCCAACCGATATCGATACCGTCAGAATGGTATTGAAACCGAAACTCAACTGGAACCCAAGCGGTATCGATACCAGAAGGGTGGTATCGATACGGAACCCAAAAATTGGAAAATTTTAAGATCTAAACCCATATTCTGAATTAATCAAATAAACAACTAATGAGTTCAAGGCAAGAATAAGATTTTTGAAAATTATTTTAAAACACACTTTCTTATGAGTGAAACAATTGAGTGTTCTTTAAAGTGATCAATTTGTTGACCAAGGCTACTCATCAATATAACGCAATCACAACGGATTTATGCAAATATGATTTTGCTAGACCTTATTCCAGCATAGCCTGCTAGTTCTTAAACAAGTATTACCACAATTTTCACAATCTTGATCTATGCGTGTGTGTGTGTGATGAGAGAACAATATCAATATGTGAGATCATCCTAAAAGGAAGATAAGATAAGGTTATCCATATTACCAATTTCTTCAAATATGAACCTTACCCAGCATAAAAGAACCATCTCACTTTGTTAATTATTAATGACCTTCATGTTTGAGTTTAAAAGAACCTTGAGGAACTCAAGAGCATGAGACATAGATCACCAACTTGTTCACAATATTTTCCTTAAACTTGTAAGCGACTCTTATCCGAGGAGACACAACCAAGGAAGTACCTGTATTGGAACCAAATGGGTCACTATGAGGCCAAGATGAAGAAAAAAAAAGAACATCAAGTTCCCAATCATTTTGCGGGATCTCACTCTTTTTGATGTTCAAAACACCGAGTTCAACAATATTTACGAGAACTCACTCTTTTGGTGTTTCACCAAGCTCAAAATCTTTTACGAGAGCTTACTGTTTTGGTGATGTTTCATAACAAGATATAACAATGTATTTATTTATTTATTTATTTATTTATTTATTTTTAACACTTCATCAAAACACAATATCCTAGTGAGAGATAGTTCAACCAACTAGTTCAGTCCATCAATGAATCATTAGCTTTATTTATAACCCATCCAATGATTCAACTAGGATAAAATCACACTTACTCAAGAGACTCTTATGTGCACAAGTTTTATAGATCAGTCAAGAGAGTATGTGGATTTAGAGAAGAGATTCATAAGCTATATCAGAATAAAGTAAAGCAATTCAGATTTGTGAAATCTCTTTATATGTTCAAGTATTCTATAAAAGATAGCCAAAAACAACAAGAAGAACACTTAAAAACACAATGATATTAGAATGCAGAAAAAGCACACTAATAAATAAAACTCACTCTTCAACCCAAAACGATATGTAAGACAAGAAGCAGGGAAGGAGTGAGTTGGAAACAACTAGTTAACAGTAACCACACCAATTGATCGTCTAAGGATTTCAAACTTAAGAGAATCTAGAGGTTTAGTAAGTAAATCAGCCAATTGTTTCTCAGTGGGGACAAGCTCAAGACAAATCACCTTGCTTTCAACCAAGTCACGAATGAAGTGATATCTTATGTCTATGTGTTTAGTCCTAGAGTGTTGCACTGGATTTCTAGCAATATCTATGGCACTTGTATTATCACAAAGCACAGTCATAATATCATGTTCAATGCTGTAATCGGATAACATTTGTTTCATTCATAGCAATTGAGTGCAACACGAACCTGCAGCAATGTACTCTGCTTCAGCAGTTGACAAGGATTGAGAATTTTGTTTCTTACTTTGCCATGCTACTAAGTTGTGTCCAACAAAGTAGCAGCCTCCTGAAGTGCTTTTCCTGTCATCAACATTGCCTGCCCAATCTGTATCAGAATAGCCCACTATTTTAGCATTTGAATCATTAGTGTACCACAAGCCAAATCCAAGAGTTCCCTTAACATAACGAATGATTCGTTTAACAACTGTTAAGTGGGACTCTTTAGGTTTTGCTTGATAGCGAGCACAAGCACCCATACTAAAAGAAATATCAGGACGACTAGCTGTAAGATAAAGAAGACTCCCTATCATGCTTCTATATTATTTTTGGTATACTTCCTGTCCAGCTAAGTCTTTTGTTAACTTTGTAGTGGTTCCCATTGGTGTGCGAGCTTCTTTTGCAGATTCTAAGCCAAACTTCTTTACAAGATCGTTGGCATATTTTGATTGAGATATAAATATCCCATCTTTTTATTGCTTAACCTACAATCCAAGAAAGAAGGTTAGTTCTCCAACCATACTCATTTCAAATTCCTTACTCATAAGATTTGAGAAAGTTTCAATTTGTTTGGTTGAGGTAGAACCAAATACTATGTCATCTACATAGATTTGAGCAACAAGGACATCACTTCCAGCCCATTTAATAAACATGGTTTTATCAGCTCCCCCTCTCGAAAATCCTATTCTAAGAAGAAAGGTAGTCAATCTATCATACCATGCTCTTGGAGCTTATTTTAAACCATAAAGGGCTTTCTTTAACCGGTAGACATGGTTAGGATTAGTGGGATCTTCAAATCTTTTTGGTTGCTCCACAAACACTTCTTCTTATAGGATGCCATTTAGAAAAGCTGTTTTAACATCTATTTGGAAGAGTTTGAACTTTAGATGACATGCAATCGCCAATAGTAACCTTATAGACTCTAGTCTTGCAACTGGAGCAAAGGTTTCATCAAAGTCTACACCTTCAATTTGAGAATACCATTGTGCTACAAGTCTAGCCTTGTTTCTTACAACAGTACAAAATTCATCAGATTTGTTCTTGAAGATCCATTTAGTTCCAATGACATTGGTATCCTTGGGACGAGGTACAAGAGGCCACACTTCTTGTCTCGTAAATTGGCCAAGCTCGTCTTGCATTGCTTGTATCTAATTTTCATCCTGCAAAGCATCAACCACATTAGTAGGTTCATACATGGAAACATAACATACATGATTTACAATATTTTGAATTTGTCTCCTTGATTGAACACCGGTTTCAATACCTCCAATGATTTCATTGGGATTGTGCAATCTTTGAGCCCAAGTGGTTGGATGCTCTTGAGATGATCTTCTAGGTTGAACATCTTGATCATTGATGACCATGGTTTGTGGAGAAGCTTGTTCAACTTTTGGGTCTTGTGAAGAAGATGCTTCATCATCATTGATTGAACTATGTTCAGTTTTTGTTGTTTTATCTTCAGCAAGATTATCAACTTCAGCTGCATCTAAAGATGAAGAGGTGTTAGAATCATCAATAACAAAATTAATAGATTCCATGATAGTTTCGGTCCTTTTGTTGTAGACACGAAAAGCCCGACTATCCAAAGCATACCTAACGAAGATTCCTTCATCACTTTTGGAGTCAAACTTTCCAGAATTTTCTCTATCCCTAAGGATATAGCATGGACTACCAAAAACACGAAGGTAACTCAAATTTGGTTTTTTACCAAACCAAAGTTCATACAGAGTATTGAGAGTTTTGGGTCTTAGATAGACTCGATTAACCAAATAGCATGCTGTGAAGACAGCTTCCCCCCAAAATCTTTGTACTAGATCTTTGCTATGCAGAAGCACTCTAGCCATTTCTTGAATCACACGATTTTTCCTTTCAGCCACCCCATTTTGTTGAGGAGTTATGGTGCTGAAAATTCATGTTTTATGCTATTTTGATCACAAAAGTCTTCAACTTTTGAATCTTTGAATTCAGTACCACGGTCACTCCTAATCCGTTTGATATTGAATTCTTGCTCATTTTGAATTCTCTGGCAAATAATAAAAACCTCATCAAAGGTGTCAGATTTTTCTCTAAGGAATGCAATCCAAGTATATCTAGAAAAATCATCTACAATGATAAGTATATATTTCTTTCCACCAATACTTTCAGTTCTCATAGGACCCATGAGATCCATGTGAATTAATTGCAGTAGTTTGGTGGTAGCAATATCTTTTGATGATTTATGTGGACTTCTAGTTTGTTTACCTTTTTGGCATGGTCCACATACTCCATCAACAGTTTTACTTACCTTGGGCAGTCCACGTACTAACCCCTTGTTAGCAATCTTTGCTAGGTCTTTGAAGTTGACATGACCTAGTCTTTGATGCCAAAGGTGAGTAACATCAAGTTTAGATAAATTGCAAGTAAGGTTAGGAGATGCATCAATAATATAACAATTACTACTAGATCTCCTACCAATCATTACACATTTTCCCTCATTATTCATGATTTCACAACAATTGGAAGTAAATTTTACTGAATGATTAGTATCACAAATTTGACTAATACTTAGAAGGTTAGCTTGCATACCTTCCACATAAAGTACATCCTTGATTTCAGGAACACCGAGTAACTTAATCGTACCTTTGCCTTTGTCATGTGTAGTGCTACCATCACCAAATGTGACAACTCCCCCATCGTGACTTTTGAAGTTACTAAAGCATGATTTGTCACCAGTAATGTGCCTGCTACAACCACTATCTAAAAACCAATCAAGAGAGTTACTAGCCTTAAAAGCAATTAAAGCAACATTGGCCTTTAGTTCTTCTTTCTTAACGCACACAGATTTTTCTTTTGTGTTGTCTTAGGTGGATTGAGTAGTTTTAGGAACAACTACCTTATTTTTAGAAGAATTTGGGTCGTGAGGAGTCATACCTTTGGTTTTCTTACCTTGTGTACTCCTTGAGAGCTTTGAGAGCTTATTAAATAAGTTCCTTGCCTTTGCTTGCAATTATTTGTATTGATTGAAAAGATTTGCTTTTCTTTGTTCATTAAAAGCATCTTCTAAATAATATTTGCAAGTATTTTGCAAGTGACCTGCAATACCACAATAAGAACACCTTTCAGAAAAGTATACACTCTTTGCCTTACCCAATTTTTTGCTGGTTTGGGTAAATGTGTTCTTTGGGAGAACATTCTGGACATGTTGCTCCTTGGCTTTCACAAACTTAGTTCCTTATAGTGGGTTGGAATTTGTTGTAGCATCATATCCCAATCCTCTCTTATCATTAGTAGTCTTGGCTGCATTCAACAAGTTAGATATAAAATTAGACCCATGATTAAATTTATCGAACAAGTCATTTGATAAGATCAAATCTCTCTTAGTTGTAGCAAGAGTAGAATCAAGAGATTTGATCTTATCTAAGGCTTCTCCATGATCCAACTCAAGAGAGTCGATCTTGGCGAGGAGCCTAGAAATCTCCTCTTCAAGTTGATTTGTTTTTATGGAACTTTCTTGCAACTTGTTCATGGCTTTATCCTGTTCAGTTTGCATGAATGATATTTTCTCATTCAGCATCTTGTTTTCTTTGGATAGATCCATGCTCTTTTTGAGGAGGTTTGCACACAATTCCTTCGGGTCAACTTCTTCATCACTCTCTTCATGTTCACTAGAGGAGTCTGCATTTTTGAATACTTGAGTGAGAGTAGCAGTCATAACCTTCATTTCATCCTTTTCTTCATCACTAGACTCACTAGTGTTGGAGGATGAATCGGAGTCATCAAGTGTGACTTTCATTGCTTTCTTGGCTTTGACCGGAGCTTTGTTTGGACATTCACTGGCCATGTGTCCAAATCCATGACATTTGAAGCATTGAACTTCGGTGAAGTTCTTCTTCTCTTACTTTTTGTCAAAGTTCTTGAATTTGTCATGTGGCCTTATTTTGGAAGATGAACCAAGTCTTGGTTTTTGAAACTTCTCCTTCTTATTCTTTAAGAAACTTTTGAATTGTCTTGTGAGAAGAGCAATTTCTTCATCACTTGAGAAGCCTTTTTCTTCCTTGGAACTTCTTAAGACTGTAAAATAATGTTCTTTGATTTCCTTGAAGATTTGAAACCATCCTCAAATGTTCTCAAATTCCCTGCAAGTTCTTCAGGGAGAATAGCATCAATATCTTTACTTTCCTCAATAGCCATAACTTTGGATTGTAATCTCTCAGGAAGAGATCTCAATACCTTACGAACTATTTTGGAGTTAGAAATAATTTCACCCAATGTAAAAGAGTTGTTGACAATGTCATTCAATTTAGCATAGAAATCATCAAAGGTTTCATTGTCATCTATTCTAATAGTTTCAAATTGGGTGGTCAACATTTGGAGTTTTGCTATTCTAACAGTCCTAGTACCTTCATGGGTTACCATTAAAATATCCCATGCCTCCTTTGCTACCTCACAATTAGATATGCGACGAAATTCGTCAGTCGTTACAGCAGTATAGATGGCATTGAGAGCTTTGCTATTTCTAGTAGTAGCCTCAGTCTCATCAGGAGTCCATTGGTCTTCTGGTTTAAGAACTTCTCTAGAATTGTCTCCGGTACCAGTCATCATGGTTGGAGGAGACCAAGCTACTTCTACAGTTCTCCAAACTCTTTGGTCTAAGGACTTGAGGAAAGCCCTCATTCTAGCTTTCCAATAAGGATAGTTGCTACCATTGAACAATGGTAGTTTATTTACAGCACTACCCTCTCTTTGTGAATCCATTTAGTCACAGAAAAGATCACATTCAGGTTGTTAAACCCAACAAGTGAACCTTGATCTGATACCAATTGAAATTCTAAATGCCCTACGGTTTAGTTAGATTAACCGTATGTCAATGTGACTATGGTAAGGGATCACACTATCACCAAATTTAAAATTTAAAATGGTGATACACAGTAAGACAAAAATCTCTAACTAGAGTATTGACTTATTCGATTCTAAATATGCAGAATTAAGAACAAGAATCGAATATTTCAATCTTGCAATAAACTAGAAATTATGCACAAGAGATTTTGTTTACGAGGAAACCCAAACTGGAAAAAACCCCAGGACCTAGTCCATAAAAGAATCCACTAATAGTTAATGAAAAACTTACAAACCGATTTATCACTCCATGGACACGAATTACGATTCCTTCTACGTTCCAACAGCTACGGTGTACTGTTTATCCACAAATTCGAACTCCACGAATTTGCCTCCTAGTGGATGTTGGTGCGTCTCCAACTTGACCTCCGTAAGTCCCACACCTTGAACCAATACTTGACACCTCAAGTATATCACCACGAGCTTGACTCTTCAAGCCACACCACCGGAAATCCACTGGTACACAAAAACAAAGTTTTTGGTTTGAAATGGGAAGAATAGAACCAAGTTTAACAAGTTTGAAAACTAAGAATATGGAGTTGAAGCTTTTCAAAAACTTGTTAAGGTATAGGGTGTTTGGTCCATCTAAACATGAATGAATCAACTTCATTTATAATGGTGAATTCTAGACATAGATCTGAAATGCAATAAGTGTGATGAGTGCATCTCTAGATCTAGATCTAGAACACACCATTCGTAATGAGTGATGTTCTTAAATCTAATCTATGACACCCTCACCCACTAAAAGTTGTTTCCCATGCACACATGTTCTTCCCTAAAACATGAATGGAAAAAACAACTCATAAAGGTACTTTCCAGCTCAAAATAACAACCAAGATTTGCGGATCTGGGCGACGGTATCGATACCGTCATGGTGGTATCGAAACCGTACAACATCTGTTGAAGAAAGCCAACAAGTGGTTTCGATACTGTGAGGAGCAGTATCAATATCGAAACTCATCTGTTCCCAGGAGAGTTTTGGTATCGATACCACCTAGTATGGTATCGAAACCAAAAGTTGTCTGTCAGCAAAGCCAGTTTTGGTATCGATACCATATTGTTGGTTTCGAAACCAAAACTCATCTATTTAATAGATGTGTTTTGGTTTCAATACCAATAGAGCGGTATCGAAACCAAAAATGTCCTAACGACACTTTTGAAGTGGTATCGAAAGTGCAGGGTTGGTATCGATACCAAAACTCATCTGTTCAAACAGATGAATTCTGGTATCGAAACCACCAGGGCGGTTTCGATACCACTAAGCTGTTTTTCAAAAAATTGTCTTTTAAGGCTTTTTGAACTTTTAAAAAACTTTTCTTTGGTTAAGGAGAAACTAACCACCTATAGTCCTTAGATATCTAAGTCACTTACCATCCTAAGATGATTTCCGGTGGTGAGTTGAACATCTTGGAGTCTTTTCATCACTTCGATGCGTACCGAGACTCGCTAACTCTAACTCAAGTTACATTGACCTTCTTGAGTTTAACTCTTGACATGAAATTTGGGAAACAAAAATTATGAGGAAACCTTATGGACCTTTCAAATATTGATTTTAATAGAGAGAGGTAAAGGACTGGTCTAATTGGATGCTGAAGGGGAAGATGAGGAGCTAGACAGTCTAGGTCCATTAATGTCTGAAGGTTCAATGAAGTCCTTAAAAATAGAAGTAGCGGAATTAATAATGCTATCGATCTTTGGCTGAGTATGATATAAAATAAGGTCGTTGCGGGCTTTCTGAAGACACCACATAAGGAATGCACCCATTCGAAGAGCAGTATTCCCATTTTGCTCCGCCAACCAATCGCGAATCAAATCAGAAACAAATTTAAATGTGTCACCCAAAATAAGTCTTGTAGGAGATGCGAATCATAATGCTTGAGAGAAGGGGCAATGCACTAAAAGATAATCAATCGTCTCAACAACATTGAAACACAAAAGACCGTTAACAATCGCGTCAGGAGAGATTCTGCAAGTATTAATTCTGACGGCAATGGCATTGTTGAGAACCCGCCACATAAAATAGAGCACTCTAGGCGATATATTTTTGCATTTCCAGAACATGGTCCGCGGGAAGGTAGATGGGGCAGAAGCATGAAATGAACAAGATGCAACATTCCTAGAGAGAGATCTGTATAATGATTTGGTCGTGAACTCCCCATTAGTGGTTTTGGTTTACATAATTTTGTCAGGAACATTATAGTGAGGAATTTTAATCTTTAAAATTTCTTGCATAACTACAAGATCAAATAACTCATTCAGCAACTAATTGTCCCAAACTTTAGAATTAATCCGAAAATGATCACAGACCCAAAACACATAGCGGTGACTAATATTCCTTGGGCGAGAAACAAGATATCCTAGGAGTGTGGGAATCCATGGTTCATCCCAAATGTAGACTTGTTTGCCATCTGCGACAGACCAATAATAACCATCCATAATAAAATGCCTCATTGAAGTGATAACTGACCAAGCTAGTGAAGAGAGAACTAGTTTTGAGTGTAGCCAAAAATCATCAGATTTAAGATATCGAGCTTTCAAAAGATGAACCCAAAAAAAATTAGGTCCAGTAAGGAAATGTTAAGTCAATTTGCCCAACAGGGCTTTGTTAACCAAAACAGTATAAAGTTTTATTGGTTTTGAGATTGAATCCCATCTAATGTAATGGAGTTTCCTTTCTGAAAATTTATGACCCCACCAAAAACTTCTATGATATCTGTTGATTTGCTCCACAACCTGAGACGAAAAAAGATTAGTGCTCATATCAAATATTGATAGATTAGCCATAGTTGATTTTCCAATATTGTACGTCCAACATGTGTCAAAGTATTTCATTTCCAACCCGTCAATTTGGAGCAGAATTTCTTCAATGTGGAGTCATAAGACTTGCAGAGATGTTTAGGTTGCAGTAAATAGTTTCCCAGGTGTCTATCTAAACTGTCCATTTCGTTAACACAAAGGATATTCATGATTTCATATTTTTTTCCTGTATTGTGCTTGCTAAAGTGAATAGCAGATTTATGAAAATTGATAAGTTGGCCTGAGTAGGAGGAGTAGCAAGTTAAGATTTCCTAAAGGTTCTTTACCACATCCGATGTAGCCTTACCAAAAAAGAATAGGTCATCTGCAAACATTAGGTATGAGATTGTAGGAACAGATTTGTTTACCCGGATGCTATTATAAAAACATATGATTCATATTTAAAAGTAATTCTAGAAAGCACGTCTGAGGTCAGAATGAATAGATGGGGGGGAGAGGGGACATTCTTAACAAACTCTTAAATCGACCTTGGGGGCATCCATTCACAAGGATGAAGAATATAGGAGCTTTCACACATTGCATAATCAGATCATGAGTTTTGTCACGAAGTCCAAAACCTCTTAAAATACTGCTAAGAAAGTTCCAATTTACCCTATCATAAGCTTTGGCCATATCAATCTTCAAAGTAGAAGAACCCACCTTACCAGCAGAAGTCTTCATGCAGGAGAAAATTTCCTTTGCAACAATGATATTATCGTTAATCTATCTACCAGGAACAAAAGCATTCTGAACCAAAGAAATAAGGTTAGAAAGACAAGGTCATAAGTGGTTAGTGATGATTTTAGATATGACTTTGTATAGCACATTGTATAAGGAAATGGGTCTAAAATCAATAGGATTAGCAGGAACCTTAACTTTAGGAATTAGGGCCAAGAAAGTATGACTGATATCATCAGTAAATAAAGTCGATTCAAAAATTTCTTGGATGTAATGAGTTGCCTCATCACCAATAGTAGTCCAACAAAGCAAAGAAACAGTCTGGTCCAAGAGCTTTGAAAGATCCTATTGCCTTGATAACATCAAAGATTTCCTCTTTACTAGGATTCTTACTCAAAGAACAATCAATCTCCTGATCAATAAGGTTATGAGAGAGTAAAAATGGCCAGGAGTATGTAGAGTGGGTTCTTCGGAGAAGGATTCAGAAAAATGTTGGATCAGACGGTTCGAAATTGCTTTTGGATCAGATGTCGATGAGCCAGTAGGAAGTTTTAGGCTATAAATGTAATTTTTTAATTTTGAAGCACTGTGATATGAAAAAAATTTGTGTTCTTGTCATGTTTAGTAATCCTATTATTTTTAGCACGTTGAGACTAAAAGGTAACTTCTATAACTAAGAAATCATTGAGCTTTTTGGTAACAGAGTTTTCCTTTTCCAATGATTCAGCCGAAGGGAGTTAAGACTGGATATCCACTAATTCCCTTTTAAGAAGTTCAATCTGTTTGAACAAATGTTCCACATTCTCTCTACTCCAAGAAAGAAGTTAAGTAGCAAGACATTTGAGATGATCAGTAGCAGAGCTAGCAAGAGTAGGCCACAGTTGTTGTAAATTGGGCAGAAAACCATCATGTATTAGCCAAGAAGCTTCAAAATGGAAATGGGTTTTACCATGCCTCTTCATCCTCTTAGTATTGAGCAAAATAGGCATGTAGTCATTGTTAAACCTTGGTAAATGACTGACAACAGCTTGAGGGAAAGCAATGTGCCATGAAGCATCAATTAAAACTCTGTCAAGATGTTCACAATTGATGGTATCAATGGGTTGTTTGTTTGTCCAAGTGTATGCAGGTCCAGCATAACCAAGATTAATTAGATTACATTCATTTATCATATCCAAAAATTTTGAAGTTGCATGTGTTAAATCCATGGGTTCCTTCTTTGGGTTTATCAATTTGTATGTCAAATCAAACTCAATGGGTTTATATAACTTAGACACTTAGCATCATCATACTCAACACCACCGAAAAACATCTTAGGATGGTAAGTGACGTAGATACATAGTATCATCATAGGGAGTTAGTTTCATTTAAGACCATAGGTAAGTTGTCCTACCTGGATGGAAGTTTCATGGTGTTTTTAACTCTTAGAATCTTTCATAGGTAGGTTGATTTCGATATCATCCTTTTGATTTTGAAACTAATACTTTGTGTGAAAACATGAAGCTTTACTTTCGATATCAAATGTTTGGTTTCAAAATGGAAAGCAAAGTTAATTCAACAGACTACTTTAATTTCGATACCACCAATATTGCTTTCGAAATGAGTTCAATCACTATTCTGGAAAACATATGAGCTTCCTTTCGGTAGGAACATGTTTGTTCCGAAACCAATAAGCCAGTCTTGAAAACAGACAAGCTTATCTTTGATAGGGACATAGTTGCTTTTGAAAGGGCCTCCAACATAAGAGTTTGCTTTCGATAGGAGACCTGTTCATATCGAAATTAACGCAGGAAATCTCGTTTAGAAGCTGCTAGAATTTAAATTTTTGTTTGAATGAGATTCTTAACCGACCTCAAATTGATTTAGGAGTTTTTTAAACATGTTTGGACGTACAATATCTCTATAAAAGGATTATATCAACCCTACTTCTCATATAATCCTACACAATTCAACAGCTTGGAGTTCTAAACTCATACTTCTAGCTTCCATGCTTGTTGAAGAAGACTAAATCTTTCCAACCTTAGTCTTAAACCTTTGTTTAAGGTTTACCAGTGGACTTCTGATGTGTGAACTTGAGGATTCAAGTTCGTGTAGATCACTTGTGGATTCGGGTGATTGTTCAAGTTAGGGGACTTGGTGGATTCTGAGTTAGAGACGCATCGTGTGGAGATCAACTAAGTGGCAGTTCGTGGATTTGAGTCATAGAGATTGCATCCAGCTGATCGATCGTGTAGTTCGAGTCTTGAATCAGTGGGTAACGATTTGTAAGTTCTCGTTTACTTAGTGGATTATTTCGACTGGACTAGGTCCCGGAGTTTTTCCCAGTTTGGGTTTTCTTCGTCAACAAAAATCTTTGTGTTCAGATTTCTTATTTAATAGAGATTAAAATATTCAGTTCTTGTTTTTAATTTTGTAAATTTAGAATCGAATAAGTAAATACTATGTTTTGAGTTTTTTATTTTTTAGACTTAGATTCTAGCAAATAATTTTTAATTGTTATAGGTTTTGTCCCACTCAATAGTTACACACTTAAGGTTGGATTTGACAACCTTAAGGACAATGAATTTTTAGCATGAGAGTTAAAACCAGCTTTACCAAGTTTTTCAGTAGGTGAAGAGATCGCATTAAAATCACCAATGCAACACCACATACGAGAACATTGTCTGCTAAAAGAAGTCAATAAATCCCAGAATTTCAGTCTGTCGCTAGTAGCAGGTGGTCCATAAATACTAAACAGATCTCATTTAGGATGATTCCCTGTGGCCTCAACATTTACATGGATGCAATTTTGAGAACTAGAGATAATATTAAGAGAAACTTTAGTAGACCATAATAACTAGAAACTACCTTTTAAACCAACTGCCGACACAAAAAAGATAGTGAGGGTAACCGAGAGACGTAATACGACGTTCAGTAGAATGAGTGGAAAGTTTTTTTTTCAGACAAGAAAACTAGTGCTGGTCTTGATGCTCGGAGGTACGATTTGAGACTTTGGAATATTGGGGAGTTCCTTAGACCCCTACACTTCCAGCTGAAAACTAACATCAGCCTTGCGACTTTCCATTGGTAGTCACTAGACCCTTATCAGTTGAAGAGGATGGAGTTGAGATTTTAACCAATTTATTTTTTGAACCAACAGAAGTAACAACAAACCCTTCCAGAATTCTTTTCGAAAGAATGGAGATCGAGGGTTGAGTCGAAGATTTGGCCTTGTTGCGAGCAACCTTTTTGAGGTTTGTTGAAGACAGTCCCACATGGGATATGAGAGCCTAGCAAACCCAATATATAATGATCCTGGGTTACACCACTCATTTATAATTGGTTTTGAGTTGGAAGCCCACAAACTTAATATGGTATCAGAGCTCAGCCCACACGTGATAGGCCCAATAGCCACACGTGCTCCACGTCACCCAAAAATAAGTTCCACGTGTTAGGCTCAAAAGAATGCCACAGGTGAGGGGGTGTGTTGAGAATAGTCCCACATGGGATATGAGAGCCTAGCAAGCCCAATATATAATGATCCTGGGTCACACCACTCATTGCCAATTGGTTTTGAGTTGGAAGCCCACAAACTTAATAAGATTAGGCTTCTAACGAACTGAAATAGGTGTGTGGTGGTCTAAGATTGGGAGATATGATTGATTTGTAGGGGAGGAGACATCGAGATCAGTAGGGAGAGGTGGGTCTACAGCCATAGGGGGAAAAAGTGGGTTGGAGAATTGGTAGATTATGATGGGTTTAGGTGGAGGTTCAGGTAATGGGGTAATGGACAAGGGCGATGGGTCTGAGAGAGGGTTGTGTCGGGTTTAGAGTTGACAACTTCGGGTTGGTAAAGGATGGGAGGGTACCGTTCGGTTTGAATGTGGGATCCTGCTATTTGAACATTGACGGCGGTGTTTTTTTCAAAAACATTTGACATGGCGCCTCAACTTTTGTGCATCAATGCCATGTGGTAAAAGTTTCTAATAACCAATCGTCATTTTCTCTCTCCCTCCATTTTCACTCTCTAGAAACTTCATTCTCTAAAAACTGATAAAAAGTTCTAAAAGACCCTAGACCAAAAAAAAATAGACCAACTAGAAGAAGATAGAACTGCAGATTTTTCGACAAAAGATGAAGAAGAGTAGATCCCATCTTATTTTTTCAGCAAAAGACAAAGAAGAGCAGATCTCGTCTTCTCTCCCTCGTCCATTTTCTCTCTCTAAAAACACAAAAAATCCTAGAAACCCTAGATCTAGAGAAAGAAGGGCTAAAAGAGATTTTGTGATTTGAAAAAACCCCATTGACAGGAGGTTCATTGGATTCTGGTTCGTGAAGAAGTTTTATAACTTGGTTCGCTGGAAGTTCGAGAAGAACTGTGAAAGATTTGCCGGTTTCCGGCGGTGACACTTTTAGAATATTTCCGGTGGTCTTCGGTTTCGTCAACTTCGAAATCGAAGATTCGAATTAGTAATCGATCGAATACGCTAGAAATCAAACTAGATCTATTAAAAATAAAACAAAAGTGAAATCAAATGTTTAGTTTTGCTAAAAATTGTAGTGAAAGATTTCTTCAATCTAAAACCTCAACTTATTTTGGTGTACATTTTGGGTTTTTTCAGACCCAGAGAGAGAAAATGGAAGGAGAGGGAAAGGGGAAAAAAATTAGGGTTTGTGGAGTGGGTTTTGAAATCGTTGGATCATAGCACCTTGAGATTTTGCACAAAATAAAAGGAAAAGAAAAAAAGATTGAAAGTTTTCTGCCACGTCATCCCATGACACAAAAATTGAGGTGCCACGTCAGCGCTATATCAAATGTTTTTGAAAAAAACACCACCGCCAATGTTCAAATAGCAGGATCCTAGAATGTGAGAAAGGGTTTAGTAAATTATAGGTAAAGAGAGATGGAATTTAGAAAAGTAACGGATGTGTGTCCTTGAAGATCTAAGAAAGAGAAAATAGGAGAATTATTTTCGAAGACTTTAGATTGGGGTAAGCAGGAATCACAGGGTGAAAGGTTAGCGGTGACAGATGTGGGTTCAGAAAGTTGTTTTGATATAAACATGCGTGACACCATGTTTTGATGACGTTCGAACAGTGAACAAACTGCCTCGTGTTGGGTACAGAACAGTACATGATTTATCATGGGAAGCTGCTATCTAAACATGCATGACACCAAGTTTTAGTGTCGACACCCGCACCTTTTGGCCCAAAACAAGGGCCTAGGGCCTACATCAATGGCTAATTTTTTTGGACCATGTTCTCCTCATCATGTAGATCATCTCAACAAAAACTCAATCCATTCTAAAACATCTAACCCAATCAAACGTTGGATAGAAATCAGTTAGAAATCAACGGTAAAAAAATAAACGGTGATAAATAGAGTTCAATGTTTGATCAGGCTGACTATCCTGATGTGGGCCCTAGGCCCTTCATGGGTTGACTATCCTAAATTGTCTCATCCGCCACACTATCTATGCTTTCATTTACACCCGGATGGAGATCTCGTAACATACCATTTATGTCATCACCATTATGAGTATTACGAACACCATCATCAATTATACTCTCTACTCTTGTTTCTAGTGTTGATGTTGTTCCTATGCGTTCTCCGTGATGAAACCATGTCATATAACTACTTAACATCTCGTCACAGACTAAGTGTTCATATATAATATCGTTGTCTCTGAAATCAAAGTTTTTACAATGGATGCAAGGACACTTCAAATTTCCTTCATCATTTTTAACCCCATGTGCAGTAGCGTACTCTATGAAAGCCTTCACCCCATCATCATACACTCGAGAATTCTTATCGCTATAAACCCAACTCTTTATCCATCCTCTTCTAATGCCTTAAAAGAAGTGAGGAAAAATAAGTTTAGAATCATAACCAGAACAAACAAAATGTATAGCTTATGCACTAGTCATTATAATTGAGGGCAGCAACAAGCATAACCACAAAAAAGACCAAAATATTAAATAAGCATGCAAAACAAAGTAAGAGATAGGCCACCAAATTAAATGTAAACAGCAATATAAAAGAATGTTAAAGAAAGCAGCTCAAGAATGTCAACATTATGCTACAAACTAATTAAAAAGAAACATATCTAGTGTTTCTATTTGTAATAAACCGTTTAATGCCCATCATAGGGAAACCAAGGCCATGGACACATTTGTTGCCACAAGAACTTCTATCAAATGAACTTGCTACTAGGTTAAGTTTGGATTCTAATGCAGTTAACTTAGCTTCCAAAGATTTTGGTAAACTAATTCGATCAATACCAACAATAGTTTTATATCCATCTTCTCATGAAGATATTGCAAATCTTATAAAGTTCTCAAACACTTGGTCTAGATCTTTTAGTATTGCAGCTAGGGGTCGTGGTCATTCGGTTAGAGGACATGCCATTTCTTTATTAATACATCTTAGGGCAGCTACAAGCATAACCACAAAAAAGACCAAAATATTAAATAAGCATGCAAAACAATGTAAGAGAGGGGCCACCAAATTAAATCTAAACAGCAATATAAAAGAATATTAAAGAAAACAGCTCAAGAATGTCAACACTATGCTACAAACTAATTAAAAAGAAAGATTTTATTCCATTGAGACTTGAGAGAAATTTTTAAAAGGAAACATTAAAAGATTATCAATATTATACTTATCAAGGCCTAGCTAGAAATGTCTCTACCTTGAGTTGAACTCCAAAGTCAACATTTTCCAATTAAAAACACCAAGTTAAGCATTCATGAATTGGAATGTAGAAGCTTATTATGATCTTTGATTAAATGACAATGCTTATATGTTCTTCTCTTAGATTTTTCTATAGGCTCATTTTTTCTGACGGTGTTATTCAAGTTCAATTATCCAGCAAAAATTAACTTAGTTTGAGAATGATCCAGCGAGGCAAACTGGTTGACTTTGGTTGGATGCATTTAAGTTTCTTTGCTGATTCATATAACTCAAACTTATACTCTTAATTCTAAATGTAATGTGTGGGCCTTTGGAATCTAAGATGTTTAATTTTTTATTTGGTGCTTGTGTTTATTTGAAAGCATTGATTGGTTTCGGAGTGGATAGGCATGGCTTTTATGTATCCCAAAGTAGCATGGGAAATTCCCATTCAGCAAGTCTTACCATCTCCCCTGTCCAGTTACAGGCTTGTTATCTAGGTATTAGTTCTACTAAAGTGTAGCTAGGTCATGGTCGATGATGATGTTAGAGAGGTTGATTAATGTTGGAGGAACTGCATTTCTTTCACAAGTTTACCTTTGCATAGAATTAATCTTTAAGTCTCCTTATCTATGTGGCAAACATTTTGAAAAGTTTGCTATTGAAATCAGGTGGGACTGATCAATGGTGTTGTCTTTATTTGAAGCCAAGCAAAGAAATGGTGCAAGTCAGAGAATTCATGATTTAGAAACCAACCTTAATAACTATCAAACCTAATATTAGTGGCCACATAATAATTGTAATCAACACAACTTCCCCATAGTGGAATAATTGATGATAATTAGAGACTTAACATCAAAGCTAAGTTAATTACTACTCCAAGCAACCAATAATATTATAAATAAATGACACAGAGACATAAAAAGAAATCCAATCTACTTTGATAATTAAGATTTAATTTAGAAGTACATAAAAATAAAGATGAAATCATGAACAAAGAAAATAAATAATGACACCAACAGAACACTTAGATATATTAAATTATCAAAGACAAAGTACCCCCCACTAAGAAGAAGAGAGAGAGAATATCACAATTGAAACCCTAGCTAGCTCCTTCCCCCTTTATTCCAAGTGATTTATCTACACTTAATTTCCATGGTTCCACAAATCCTTCACTCTCTTTCCCTCTCTCCCTCTCTCTCTTATCCATTATTTTTCTTTTCAAACTTCATCTCTCTCTACAAACATTGACGATTAAAAGGAAAAAAAAAGGTAAATTAGTTGTGGGTGCTGCTCCTGAAAGAACCGAGAGCCTTAACTGCTCCAGCTCTGAGATGCTTTATGTAGAGAGATTACTCTGTAATTTAATAATTAGGAAGCAGATTATGAATATTGGTTGTGCTCGAAAAGTTATGAATCAATTGATTAAACTAGCTATTGTTTCGTCAATTCATCATAACAGAAAATCAACTCGTATCAATCAATTGAATTTGTTGAATAAATAATGGTAATTATATTAATGTGTTAAGAGCTCTCATGATAAACTATAGCAAAATTAGACAAAATAGGAAGATCTGAAAAGAAAGACTGAGAAATAACCATACATGGAGTTGTAGTTTTTAACCTAAGAAAAAAAATAAATTTACTGGAATCAAATTGAAACCTAAATATGATCTGAAATAGAAAAAAAAAACAGCAAAAATTCTATAGTTATTAAATCTGAAAATGAACCGAGCAAGATATCAACCGAGCGAAAAAAATTTACTGCAATCGAACAGAGCAAAATAAATTTACTGAAATCAAATTGAACCCCAAATATGATCTGAAATAGAAAAAAAAAACAGCAAAAATACTATAGTTATTAACTCTGAAATAGGAAGATCTGAAGATAAGCAATAGGGGTCTGTACTCTGTGAATCAAAAAAAAGACTAAAATTGATTGGATAGAAAATTAAACCATAGGTAGAATTGGAGGTAAATCCAAATTCCTTGTTGAAGGGCATTTCACAAAGATTCACCGTGTATTAAACATGGCCTATAATGATTAATAGAGTACATATTCGAGCGAGTTAATTGGACAAAGCTAACTAGCTAGATCCAAACAGCTCTACCCTACAGGGAATAGGGAATTTGTTAGTGCTAGAGACCTGAAGAAGGAGGAGGAGAATGTAGGTACGTTCAGGTAAGCAGGATGACAGCAAGTAATTTCAGTAATGAGAAAAACGGTTGCAAATTGGTATTACATGAGGTGAGGGTGGCATGGGAATGGGAATGGAATGGGAATGGGAATGGAGATTGGGATGGTGGGGGAAGTGGGTGGGGTCAGGCCGGGGATTTGGTTTTGATCCTTTTAGTAAATTATATCCCTTTCGATCTCTGGCTAGATTTTTTATAAATAGGGATGGTGGGGGAGTCATCTTAATTAAATCATCATCATCTAAACCCATTCTGTATACCTAGCTAGCAGCAGCTACTTGATTAATTCTATATATTTCTTCAGTACTCTACTACAGCTACTTAATTAAAGGTTTATAAACCATGCAACTCTTTGATACCACAGGAGGAGAAGATGATGAGGTGTTCAATGTCTGATGAAGATCCATTAATGGCCTCAAATTGTCCAAATGTGGGTTCTTATTACAAATCTCAATATTAACCATGTTGAATGAGTTAATTGTCTGCTCTGAGGGTTCATGAGAGGAGTATTGTTGATTGGTAGCAGATATAGTTTCACTCATGAGTTCATTACAAACAAGTGCCTCTAATGCCATTATACCCTCTCCTAGCCAGCCCTTTGTTGATGTATATATATATTTCTCTCTCTACTTGCAAGTGATGAGACTCACAAAACCTATAAAAACTTGTTCTTAATTAAAAAAAAACATTTAAACCAAAACCCTAACTCTCAAGCATCCAAAATCTCTCATTCTCTCTCTAAAACACACAAACACACCCAAATACAGGAAGAAGAGAAGAAATCTAGAGAGGGTTAGAGAGAGAAATCGACCTTTTTCAAGAAGCTGCACACGAGCAAGATATTAGCCGCTGGAAATGGCGAGAAAAACGAGCAGAGCAGAGCCGCTCCTCCCTCTTTTGGCTCCTTTGATCCCTAAACCCTAAAAAATTGAAGCCAACTCTTAGATAACCAGAGAGAGAACGACACAGAGAGAGGGCGAAAACTAGAGAGAGGGGGAGAGAACCAGAGAGATCGAAGCCTTACCTGCAGATCTGAAAATGGCAAGGAAGACAAATGACCAGAGTCGCTCCTCCCTCTTTTTGCTCTTCTTCGATCCCCAAACCCTAAAATTTAAACCACCTAACTCTTAGATACCCATATAGAGAGAACAAGAGAGAGAGAGAGGGAGAGAACTAGTGAGAGGAGGAGAAAATCAGAGCTTGAAACCTTACCTGTAGAGGGCGAAACCGAACAGCACAGAGAGAAGAGACCGAGTGGTTTTTAGGTGTTTGGTGTCTTTTTTTAATTTTTTCTTCTTTTCGGTTAGGGATTTTGAGACGGACCCAGCCGTAGCTAGCCCTGAAAATGTTTGCGCGCAAACTTTCGCGCCACGAAATTGAGATGACCCCGTGCTGCGTAAAATATTTCTCCTAGTTGTTACGGCTAAAGTATTACACTCCGTAGCATTTGAGCATTCATTTCCCACGGACTAAAGGTTGTCACTATAGGCCTCTCGATCATGAAGATCAATGTAAAAGTTGGAATGTTATTTGCGATGACTTTGGCCGTAGCAAAAGGACCATAATCCGTAGCAAAATCCGGCTTGTTGCTACGGCACAAGAAAAGCCGTAGCAAATGACACAGTATCTGCTATGGTTTCCATATGCCGTCATAAATACCCGTAGCAAATGCCAGTTATTTTTGTAGTGATTCTAACAACTAAAATCATGGATCAACTTTTATTAATTAATATGTTCCCAATCAATTTGTGACCAGTTGGGATCATATTAATTTAGAGCTTTTTAGAGTTTTAATTATTTAATCACATTAAATAGAATATTTAGGGTTTCCAAAACGCAAAAATTGCCCCTTGTGCTGCCGCCGGCACCTCCTCTTGCTCTCCTTCTTCTTCAATTTTCTTCCATCTTGATCTCCATCAATATTAAGAAAACGTATAGAACTAATTTTGCATCCATCTTATACCTTTTGTGCAAAGGTGTACCTCAAATCTAATTTAAACTGAATAAAATAAATACGCCAAGGAAACCAAGAACTTCATTTCTTGCCCTTTACATGCCTCCATATCCTATACATTAAACTAGAACATCCATGCACACACATAAAATCATAACAAATAATTAAAAAATTTAATTTAGGCCAATTGATCCATGATTTACACAAAATAAAATAAAACCATTAACTGGATTGGACGTGGCTCTGATACCACTGTTGGGAATCGATTATATCAGTTAAAAATGCAGCGAAAAAATTAGGGTTTAAAAATTTTAAACCCATTCCTAATAGTCGTCCAACCTTTAATGGGATCTTTTAGAGAAGGATGAAAATCATATCTTTGAAGCATGAACTGTAACCCTAAAACTTTGTTGTTAGATGATGACAATCTCACAAATAGATCTACTGGATTGGATCGTCGAACTTGCATTCCAGTTGACGAGAAAACTGCTCACAACTTGAACGAAGAACTATGATTTTTTTTCTCTCAACTTTGAGATAATTAGAACACACACAGAATAGGGTAGGAGAGAGTGGCGTTTTCTCTATGGTTAGGGTAGAGATCGACGCCCTTCTCAATATGTATATATAGAGAGGTCCCTAACCCTATCCTATCCTATGCTAAGTCTAATTAGGTCTAAGTGGGTCCACCCTTTTAGACTTTTAAATATTTAAAATTCTAACTTTAGTGTCTCACACAAAATTAAATTTCTAAATATTTTAAATACAAATAACTCCACCAAATATTTGTAACTGAACCCTCTATAAAATGTGGATATTATAAAAGAACCCTTCTACTGTTATTACCGCAATTAAGTCCCTCCACTAATTTTCGGCGTTCGTAAATGTCCCTGGCTTTGTATTTATTTGCTTGTTAGTGCCTAGAGTATATTTACATATTTTGACCCTGATCATCACCTATGCATTAACTCCTATGATCTAATAAATCTTTCAAATAATTTGGGAGACCATTGGCCAGTCTAGATCAATGGATCCTGTAAGGTGATTCAGGTGAATGTCATTTCATGTAGATTCCGTATTGAATTAATTTATTCCTACTATGGAATAAATGACCATCCATCTTGCTTAGAATATTGGATCACGTTTTCGTTTCTGACCTCACTGATTAGCAAAATAAAATAGCCACTACTCTCATGTAATTTATATATTAATTCTCAGGATTAAGAACTAACTACAATAACAGTAATTGTTATGATTATTTATTATAAACTGACATTGAATAATAATAATCATACCTCGACCTGTTTAGTGTAATTTGATTACATCAACATGTTGGACTAGGAGTTAACATTCTTGTGATGGAGATACATCATAATATATAGTATAATCATCCAATATGTTATAGTCTGAAAATAGACTACGAACCGACTTAATCAATTAAATCTCTCCTTGTATGAACCATTTTCATATAATTAATTCACTCGTTATATTATGCATATTAAAACTGAATTAATAAACTTTTATTAAACTCAAAATATCGTAAACATTGTTTTTAAGGTATAATCCCAACAGTTTTGTGGGCCCACAGTCGACGTTTGCCATAAGTCTTATTTGCTACTCACAACCAAGCGCCCCTAATTTTGTAAAAATGCGGTGATCGTATGCGTTGCAAGTATCCCCGATGATACTAAGCGGGGCCTAGGAAGCATAAAGGAAGCAAATAAAAAATCACACAAGTGGCTGACATTCAACAAAAGAAACTAAGAACTAAAAAAAATGATGATAAGAGAGAAGAAGAAAAAATCAAACTTACAAAGAACTACAGGTGTACAATGAAGGCAACTGCTGACATGCAGTAAAAAATGAAGCCCCACAAAGATTGCAAACCAATTTTATGAAAAAAAAAGGGGTAAAAAATGCAGTATATTTAGTATTTTCCTAGTTCAAATTGCGAATTACAAATTCAAAATTGCATTACAAATTTAGATTTGCATGTCTTTCAATTTTTATTTTTTATTTTTGGAAAAAAAATATTAGTATCCAGTCTAATTTTGAAGATCTCGTCAAAAGATTTTCAAAAAGATAAATTTTGTCAAAATCTGATTAGTGATTTAAAAGATATAGCATTTTAAAAATTTAAAATAAAAAGAACAAACTTTCTCTCTCCAGCTGTTCACCTTTATAAATTAAGAAAGAAGGGTAAAAATGGTTATACATATAAGCACAAGACGCACACGAGTTTCGAAAAAAGACTAAAACGTTATTATTAATTAAAAAATGACTAAACAATCAATAACCAACCAATAAAAGATGTTTTAGAAAAATGAAAAATAGTTAGGACCAAACTGTAATATACTTTGTGAAATTGGGGTATTTGGTCGAAATCTCTAACAATAAATTGAACTTTGAATAAAGGGGGGAACAATGGTTTACTCCTATTTGAGGGGTAATATGATGGTTCAATCCCAGCTAAAATAATTTTGACAGTTTAGTTCAAAAAGGTAGAATACCACACATGTACATTTTGCTAGACAAGAATACCCCAGCAATAAATAAACAAGCAGTAAGCACCAACTAACTTTTTTATTTTATTTTTAAAATTAAAAATGACATAACTTTTAAAATATAAATTAATTTTTTATAAAAATTATATTTTTAGAAATCTTACATTGAGATCTTCAAAATGAGACCAGTCAATAATATTTTTCTTTTAAAAAAATATTATATTACAAAATATGCAAATTCAAATTTGCATTTGCAAAATCAAATTTGCATTAGAAAATCTAATTTGCAAAATCAAATTTGTATTGTAAAATCCCATTTTCATGCATACTACACTTATACCATAACTATACTACTTTAATTGAACATGTCTAGCACAACTCCACACTCTTAAAAACTAGCTAACAAGATAGAAGACAACCCACTACTCAACAATCCACGTACAAACAACTTGAAGAACAAATTCATCTTAACGAACACTAAACCAATTACTCTTAAAAAATAGGATACCATTTATTAAAGAAAAAAAATCAAAAAAGTGGTTCACATTCAACAAAAGAAACTAGCAACTAAGGAAAAAAAAATCATATCAAACTTACAAAGAACTAAATGTGCTCAATGAAGGCAATTGTTCACATGCAGTAAGAAAAATGAGACCACATAAAATTGCAAAATATGCAGTAAAAAATGTAGTAGGTTTCTCATTTTCTGAGTTCAAATTGCGAATTGCAATATCAAATTTGTAATTGCAAAATTAAATTTTTAATTACAAATTTAGATTTGCATGTCTTTCGAAAAAAGAAAGAAAAATAAAAAAATAAGTATTATTGACTGGTCTAGTTTTGAAGATCTCGCCTAAATCTTTCCAAAAATATAAATTTTATCAAAATCTGATTTTTGGTTTAAAAGAATTAAAACAAAAAATAACAAACTTTCTCTCTCTCCAGCTCTCTATATTTAAAAATTAAGTAGGAAGGGTAAAATTGGTAATACATATAAGTAAAAGATGCACATGAGTTTGAGAAAAAGACTAAAATGTTGTTTTTTGTTAAAAAAAGAGCAAACAATCAATAAGCAATTAATAAAAGATGATTTAGATAAATTAAAGATAGCTACGACTAAACAGTAATATACCTTGTGAATTTGGAGTAATGAGTCGAAATCTCTTGAATAAATATAAAAATATACTATAATTACTAACATATGTAGTATCTTTCCTTTTATATATGATAAGATTTAGCTATGTATGTAAGTGTGAAATTTTCAATGTCTCAAATTCAAATTTTGGGTCATCATCTGTGAGCATAATCAATATTGAAGAACGCATAATATATGGAAAAAATTTCGGATCACTAAACCCAAGAGCCTGAAATGACAAAGAACACTTGATATGACAAATTAATAACAAAAAAGTAAGAATTTAATAAAATCTTACTCTTTTCCCCTATGAAGAACATCTTACTCTTATTCCTCAAAACAAACAAAAAAATATGACAGAGAACACATTCAACAAAAAGATATCATAAAGGATACATAATACTTAAAGCATTTTGAATTCAAAGGATCCCCTATCTTCGAATTTGTTCTGAAGTACTATACATTTCAATATGAACTTGATTCTTCTCTAAACGATGTAAAGATAAACCCAATGTAATAATACATCTAACACAAAAGTAAAAAAAGGAAAACAAACCCAAGGCTATAATTGACCAGGACATAACATTGACCATGTAAAGTTGTGTGAAACCTTTGTCTCCTCCATCTCCCTCTTCATTGATGTGGTCGGTGGTGAACATCTCCCTCAATGAGTCTTGTAATTGATGATCAAAACTAACAAACAAATTGTTGAATTGTTGAATTCTCTTCCTTTTTATTTTTCTTCTTCCATTTCTTTTTAATTACTTGTCGATAGCAGAAAATAAGAAGTGTTTGATTAGAATTAAGGGATAATGGTGAAAACATCCAATATGTAGCTTTTTAATCCATTTAGTACACAAGATTTTAATAGATTTTCTAAATCTATTTAGTCCATTCCTTCCTTTTTAATGTTCCTGTTTTACCTTTATTATATTTCTCAATCACCTTTTTTACCTTTTTTCTAACTTGTACAAATGTATAAGAGAGAAAATAGTTATATTTTTTGTTTCTAAATTTTAAAATGTTATATCTCTTAATTAAACTAGAGTTCAGATTTTGACGAAATTCATACATTTGGAAAGCACTTTTTGAGATCTTCGAAACTATACCCGAAAGAATAGTTTTTGAAAAAATAAAAAATTCATGAAATTTATTCAAAAATATTTTTGCCTATTATTTTGAGTAACAGATTTTGACGAAATTTATATATTTGGCATTCTTCGAGTTCTTCACATCTTCTTTTAATGTTACCTAGTTGGAGACTCGCAAATTTGAATTTAGATGCAATCTAGATAAAATGTACGTTGTAATAGTTCTCTGCTTATTTGTGCAAAAATATTTTTGCATATTTTTCGCAAAAATAAATTTGCATAATTTTTTTTTAGAAAAAATTATTGTTGTATGGTCTCATTTCGAAGATCTGGATGAATGCTTTTCAAAAATATAAATTTTATGAAAAATTGACTTATATTTTTAAAGTTATGTCAATTTTATGTAAAAAAAAAAGTATATAGTTAATAGGTAGCACATGCACCTATAGTTAATGATAATTTTGAATTATTTAAAAGGCAGATCTATCGAAATTTTATTTTTGGACTAAATATACTCATATATTATTTGGTGGACTAAATGGACTCAAATAAATTCATGATGGATGTTATTACGTTCTCCTAGAATTAATCCCTAAAATCTCTCTTGATTGTGTGTGGTAGAGAGTTGGATACAAAACTAGAGACTAGGGGTGGGACTTGGGTTGGGTCAACTCGACCAACCCGAACCCGACTTGATATTTGGGCAAGCATGGGCAAAGGTTATTGAGCATTTAGGCAACTATGAGTATTATTTTGCCAACCCAAAGTTGAATTTGGGCAAGCATGGGCATTAATAATTATCAATCCGAACAACCCGCCCAACCCGAGAAACTTGTATATATGTATAGATAAATATATAAAATTTTTAATTAATTTCTAACATGGAAATAATATGGGGCCTGAAAAATATTTTGAAAGATAGAAATAAATAAACATATTAAATTACTAATATGGGATGGAGGTATTAAGACCCAAAAAGAAAACTTTCCATATGTCTCGAATGATTATAAAATCATCTTTAATTTATTTATCACGTGAGCAAATCGATTGTTACTTTTTATCTTTTGAAACCATGAAAGGATATTTTGTTTAATTAAATTTATTATATATTAGTTATTATTTTTTTGTATTATTAAACTCATCTAATCACCTAAATTTATTGAAACTTGGGCAACCCGAAGAACCCGAAAAACTCATACAGGCCAGGCATGGGTAGACCCCTTACGAGTTTTGTGGGTTCTATGGGTATTCTGGGCAAACGTGTGGGCATAACAGGTATGAAATTGTCATCTTAAATTCCTTAACAAGTGGAGTAATTAGTAAAAATAACTAATTCGGTAAGGCGAATATCTTGACCATAATACCCTTCAAACTCAAGACAAAAATATTTAGAAAAATCTTAACCATATAATAAAGTAAGGGTATTTTTTTATAATTTAAAAAAGAGGCGATTCGTCAACAAAATAAATGTCGGAAAGTTAAAGCTTATAAAGAAAATGTTCACTCAATATGGTATCAGAACAAGGGGTTTATAGAAGTCGAGGGTTCATATTAATTCCATCACTCGCATAAAGTGGAAAAAATAAAATGACTAACACTGAGGGAGAGTATTAAAGAAATTAGGCCCATCTTAAAATCTGCATAAATATAATATTGACAACTCTCTCTATAAACTCGTAACTAAAGTGGTTGTTCAACAATAATGATGGAAGAATGAATGTCAATAATGTCATTTTGAACAAATCAAAAGTTTGAGCTTTTATCAATTTAATAAGAAAAAGTATAATATGAATGACTATTTTTTTAAGATATAGAATTAATATTCTATAGTTTTAGAAGTGTACATGATCTGTTCTTCTGATGATTTACATGTTGAAGAGGTCATCATCATAAAATTAGTACTTAGATCATCCTGTTTTCCTATTAACAACACCAAAAAATAAGGGTGATTTGGACTTTTAAGTGAGTGCCTTTTTTTGACCGACGAAAATCTTGATAGTATGCCCGATGCAAATGTGTCATGGTTGGATCTATGCCACGACATCAAAAAATGATTTCGAAATCATTTTTGGGGGAACAATTTTATTGGAACATAAAACATTTTATGTTTATCTAAAAATAAACTTTGTGGGGTCCACTTGGATACGATCTAAAAGCTGATTTTCGGTGAGGGTGTTCTCCTCACCATGTAGATCATCCTAACAAAAAAATCAACCCATTCTAAAACTTCTATCCCGATCAACTGGAATTTTTTAACTTTCAATCAATTTTAGGTAGGGTTAGAAGTTTTAGAATGAGCTAATTTTTTGTGATGATGATCTACATGGTGAGGAGAACATCCTCACCAAAAATCAGCCTTTGGATCATGCTTTTTGGAGAGCAAGAATGAGTAGGTCATACTGTGCCACATCTGCATCTGGCATGCCATCAAAATTTCCATAGGTCCAAATAAGCATTTTTCTTTGAAAATGGTTATTGTTATTGGGGCTCCCTAGAAAGGATGAGAAGCATATCTAGTTAGGAGGCACCCCCAAATTTTACAAATTGGTTAGGGGGCATGATCTGTTTTACTTGGGGGGAGGCTTTCTCATTTTAATTAAAACTTGAAACGATTTATGTAAACCAAAAAGACCCTAAATCTTCCCCAACCACTTTGGACTACCAAAATCCCAAAAAAAATTTAGTCTTAACTCGTTATTTGAACACACAAATCAAAAATACGGAGGAGGAGGAGGAGGAGGAGGAGGAGGATGTTGTCAAAGAAACTCCATTAATGGAGGATCAACCATAAAAAATAACTTCGAAGAGAGTATTGGGTCTTTAAATCCCGCCCAAAACTCAAAATCAATAACATTTGAGGTAATACAAGTTTCTAACAACCCTTTTTTTGTAAAATGAAGTTCAAAAAAAACCCAGAGCACTAAAATTCGATCAAATCATATGAAAGACGAAAAACCTTTTCAACAGAAACCTCTCAAATTTTGTGACGCCCTGGACCCAGGACCCCTGGCTCGACCCGGCTCATTAGACCCAAGAACCATGGTGGCATTATGAGAACAAGTGCGGAAATAAAACCAACTTTTAAAAAGACCTTCGTTTTGAAAATCCAGATCATCCTTTGAGAAACCTATTGGAAACTTGGTCTTTAACCGAGTTAATTTAATTAAGTGGGACCCACTACTTTGTGGATCCATGCATTACTCGTTAAAACCTATTTAAAGTGAATGAGTAAATTTTGTAAGTACCCCACGTGAATAAACTTGAACCAATGTTGGTTGGTGAGTTGGTGTCTACTCATATTGTAAGTTGCCTTTTATAATTCTAGCACCTATTAGAACAAGTTGTTCCTGTTACCAAGAGTTGTTTTGTCATCTATTTAAAGGGTTCCTTGTGTCTTCATTTTAGATAGAAAAATATTCATAATCACCTTGTCCTTGTCGTTTGAGAGAGAGAGAAGTGCAATCAATTTTGATTCAGTTGTTCTTGTAGTTTGAAGTGCTACTACCCCAAGAAGTGATCGTTGTACCCTGAAAGACTACCGCCGCTGAAACCGTATGCACCGTTGTAACACCATTATGTTCTACACAATCCCGGCCGATGCTTGTGCCAAAAAATAGAGCGTTTTTTTTTCATCTAAGAGGAACATATCCTCATCAATATAAGGGAACTTATCCCCACCTGTACAATTAGAGAACACATCTCTGTATAGCTAACAGTTGCATCATTGCATTAGATTCATAAATAAATAAATAATCATAAAAAGTAATTTAATAAATTTACTTTGGAAACTAAAATGAAACATCCCAAGTCTTAAGCTTGGTTACAAAACTTCAAAAACATCAGCTGAAAAGAGCTGAAAAATAAATAAATAAATAGATAGTAACCCAAGAAAAGATCACCCCCTTTACCTCACTGCTAAGTCGCTTATTACATGAACCAAAAAAAATTGAAATGTAAATGAAGAAAAGAGGAAAAGATGTGAGTTGTGTTACACAGCTACTCATTAATATCTTCAATTCAATTACTATCCTGCTTGTTTTCTGTCACCTGAAATGTTTAAACCACAGGAGTTAAACTCCCAACAAGTTCACAGAGTCTCCCGAAAGGTGTAGTTCCATAGAAGTAATCCGAAGGTATGAAGAGATATATTCTTTTATATTATAGGTAACCATCCAGCATACAAAAAGAATTAAGAATGTAATCAAACAATCATATAAAAAATTCTCTTGACATAACCCAACAACAATTCAGATCAAAGATTCTTAATTAATAAATAACTCGAAACCACAATATTCTAATAAATCCCAAAATCGATGCATTCTCATCGGTTCATCAACATTCACAAGAAAGCCAATAACACATCAGGTTGACACGCAACCCTTCCACCACACAAGTTCCAGTACTCCTCCGATGGTTCAAGTAAAAATGAAAATTCATTTTTTTTTACCGCTAAAAACAGCTTAACTGCTGTTCAAATTCACACTTGGCTACTATTTGATACTAAGTTCTGCAACGTAAACCTTCTTATCTCATAACTTAGCTTCATGTTAGTCCTCCCTTTTGGTAGTCAAGATAGTACAATTATTTTAGTCAAGAAAACCAAAAGCATACACACAATTATAGCTACTTTAACATCTAACCACAACTTAAATATATGTCACTTGTTTTACAATATATAACATATATCTGCTCAGATTATTATCAAATAAGAGATATAGTCCACTCACAAACAAGGCATCTTCCGGCAACCTATGCTGTCCCTTTTCAACAGTTTTTTTTTTTCAAAAGATAAGGTGGACAACTTGATAGCAACTAACAATGCCTAACGTTACACAGCCATTCATCTAGGATTCATAAGCATTGTAAGAAGCAGCAAAAACCAGAAATATTGCACTAATATCATATAAATAACGTTTTCCTTTTTTTTGGGATTTTTTGACTTTAGTCCCCCTTCAATGTTTCAATTAGGAGTTAGTTCCTTTTTACACGAAAATTAGACCTTGATCCCTTTTCCGTCAAGAATCTGTTAAGTGGTTCACATATGTCAAACATGTGTGGTAATTTGACATTATTACCCCTTACGTATATCACACGTGACTCATTTAAGTGGTACCTATTTTTACCTAAAATACCCCTCCTGTCATTAATTGGTCTGTAAGTGGGTTCTGCCAGGCACCACTGTTCCACCGGAGGCCACCTAAAACAAATTAAAGGTAAGGTATCTGCCGAAGTTGAGAAAAAAGTAGTAATCGAAGAGGTGAGGGTGACAACGACGCAAAGGAGGTCAGCTAGTAAAAGTCCTTCTAATGAGGTGATTAGGCATATGATGAGAAACCGTCCTCATCTTCCTCCTTTTGGTACCTTCAGACCAGGAGGGAGTAGGAAGGGTTTGGTTCTTCAAGTAGGAGTTTAATACTGCAAGCAAGGTGGAAAGCATATTTGGAAGGCGAAGATGGCCATGTCGGTGATGATGAGTGGTGGTGGTCTTCATCTACAACAAGTTACTAAGCTAGCTAGTACTAGCAATGCATATATGCTTGGAGTAGTACGTCTAAGTTTCATCTGATAATGATCAAAATAGAAAAGTACTTCACATTAAGTTTCAAAACCTCACCTTTAATTCTTAGTACGCTCTTCTACCCCACTTTAAAAAAATAGAAATTAACTTAAAAAACAGAAAGGGTTTCTAGAAATTCCATCAAACTACAACGAATTAAAAGATTCACAGTGAAGCAGCTTGAATTTTCTTGGGAACAACTAAGAAGTTTATCTAAAAATTAAAATTAGCTTTTTTACCCCACCCTCACCCCCTTGTTTTTCTCATCAGAGATGACTTGGAAAAAAAATTCTAGGTTATCTCTCCTCCCTCTCTCACCTTTTTCTCCCCAGATCTGGAAAAAAATAAAAAAATTTCCTTCCCTTTCTTTTTCACTCTCTCCCCCGGCCATCACTCTTTACCCCCTTTTTCTCCCTCTTCTCCCTCTTTCACTTTGATCTCTGTGATGACGGTGGGGTGGTGGAGCGGGATGGTGGTGGGAAGATGATGGTGACGGTGGTGGTGATGAAGAAAAAAGGTTTTAGAGAGAAAAATGAGTTTAGAGAGAGAAAGGGTTGTGGTGATGGTGGTGGGACAGTGGTGGAAGGGTGGGAATAAAACAAAAATAACAATAATCTGAAAAAAAAAATTTAGGTGGCCTCCGGTGGAGAAGTAGTGACCGGCGGAACCCACTTAAGACCAATTAATGACAGGAGTGGTATTTTGGGTAAAAAAAAATAGGTACCACTTAAGTGAATCACATGTGATACACGTGAGGGGTAATAATGTCAAATTATCACACATGTTTGACACATGTGTGTAGTGGCCAAATTCCGCTGACAGGCCCAATGATCCATTAACCGAACGGATTGTCATCCTTATAACCAGGCCCAGGAGCCCATCAGCCCAAGATCAATCTCTATGGTCCACACGCCAAGGGCAGATAAGGATTGACTAGTTCAAACTGGGAGTTCAGTCCACGCATGACTCCCTAGCCGTCATCATATCTTCTTCAAGATCTTGACTAATTCAAGTAAGGAGCTCAGTCTTCACAAGACTCATTATCGCGAGAATATCTCCCTAAGATGGGGGAAATTATCCCGAAGTTCAGGGCAACCGAATTGGATTCCTTTCCTATAAAGGAGAAAGGGAATAGAGGAATGGGACTCTCTCAGAAAAAAAGGAAAAACTCTCGACAGCTCGAAGAACGCCCAAGATCTATCACATAGTCAATCTCTCCAAGGGAGATTACTTCATCAACTCAAAGATTCAACAATCAAGATCTCGTCCTCTATCATACTCGCCCACGATCTTCCAAAATAGGTGATACAGGTCCATTCCCCTCCTTTAATTTTCTGTTGAACTTATTTCTTCACACTAAGCTGACTTGACCGTCGGAGACTCTTAGGCCGGCACCGCCCCGGCGCCTAGGAATCTTCACGTGCGATTTGCATTTCTTCCTGTGCAGGTTGTCGGTGCCCTGATCTAAAATCAATTGTGGAATTCGCGGTCTACAATTTGGCGCCCACCGTGGGGCCTCGGCAATCGTAATCCGGGGAAGAAATCTAACAGCACGAATCAATCGACAAAACTCACAATCCAATTATGGCTGGACAATTGGAAGAAGGTGAAGTTGATGTCAACGCGCAACCTAACACTCACATGGCTCAACCAGCAGATCCTACCATCGCGAGGTTGCTCGTCCTTGAAGCAGAAAATGCAGCCATGAGAGAAGAAAACCAAGCACTGCGTGAAAGATTAGGCTCACCATTGGCTCTAACCACTCCACAATCAAGGCAATCCCAAGTACGATTCAGAGAACCAGTTAATCCCATGCAACCGTTAGATCGAACTCACGTTGGACCATCCGTTCAACGACAAGAGCAATCCGCAAACGACGGTGAAACTCAGACGACAGACGCGGATCCGCGACAGACGGTTATGGCAGAGACACTCACGAGAACAAGAAGCACCATCGTTGATCCCGGTCGGCGGTCGACACCAAACGATCAGCCGAACCCCATTGTAGAAAGTGGCGAGGCCATTTTCGGTCGACATCCACAGTCGACCGTGCCCCAGCCGACTGCGGTAGATCACGACCAATGGGTCTGTACTCATACGTCGACTGGAGGAATAAACGACCGCGACGTCGCCTTAAGGCTGGCCCAGATGGAAGCCCTCATCAGTAGAATCCCAGGCGTCCCTGCTCCAATCAAAAAGAGCCTGCCAAGTAGCTACGCCGACTCACCCTTCGTCGACGAGATCGCACTAATCGAAATGCCAAGGAAGTTCAGTCTACCGAACATGAAGCTCTACGATGGAACAACGGATCCAGATGATCATATAGCCCAGTACAAACAACGAATGTTTACAGCGGCGATTCCAAGAGACCAAGCCGAAGCATGCATGTGTAAGGGGTTCGGATCTAGCCTGATAGGCCCGGCCCTGCAATGGTATACAAATCTACTTAATAATTCTATTTCTTCTTTTGCTCAACTCACGGATGTTTTTGTCGAGCATTTCGCTAGCAGCAGGAAACTGGAGAAACATTCGGACGATCTTTACCGAGTCAAGCAGAAAAGGGGAGAAAGACTCCGAGACTACGTAGGGCGATTCAACAGAGAGAAAGTTTCCATTCCTTCTTGCAATATTGATACTGCCATCACTGCCTTCAGAAAAGGCCTACTCACAGATTCCGACCTATACAAGGAGTTAACCAAGTACCCGTGCAGAACGATGGAGGATGTGCTGGCCTAGGCATGGGCCCAGATAAAGTGGGAAGAGGACGAAGCAAACAGGTCTTACGGTAGGACGGGTGACGACAGCAGAAACAGCAGAAAAGACGACAAAACGGTTATCAGGAACAATAGTTATCGCTTCGAACCATATTCTGATGATAGGAGACGAAGAACAGAAACAAGAGAGTATGGTCGACCATCCGGAAGACAGCAAGACCGCGGAAACAGACAACCAATCCCGCCCTACAACTTGAACATAGAACCAGAACAGGTCGTTGCGGTAATGAAAGGGATGGGAAATTCAGTTAGATGGCCGGAAAAGTATAAATTTGCAAACGACAAGAGAGATACTACCAAGTGGTGCGAGTTCCATGGGGACCATGGCCATAACACAGCCGACTGTATCGCCTTGAGGCTGGAAGTTGCAGAGCTCCTAAAAAGGGGCCACCTCATAAACTTTCTGTCCGACAAAGCTCGAGCTACAACTGCAGCTAGAGACGAAAGCCAAGCTGAGAAGAGAAATGGATCGCCTCCTGAGCCTCCACAGCCAAGGAAGACCATCAATGTGATCACCGGAGGATCTGAGGTTAGTGGAGTCACTTATTCAGCCGCCAAGCGACATGCCAGAGGGGCAGTCCGCCCGGAAGCTCACGTCAGACGACCAACTCCGCTCGCATATGACCAAACTTTGAGCTTTGTAGACTCCGAAGCAGCCGAACTAATCAACCCTCATCACGACGCACTGGTGATCTCTATCCTTATAGCTAACTGTCTTATCAAAAGAGTTCTCGTGGATAACGGGAGCTCCGCTAATGTTTTGTTTCTGAGTGCTCTTAGGGAAATGGGGATCGACGAGTCTCAGACCGTTAAACGAACAACGGTCCTCATTGGCTTCAGTGGAGAGCAGAAGCACACCATTGGGGAGATCACACTCCCAGTCTACGCCGAAGGGGTCAACTTGAACGTAAAGTTCTTGGTGGTCGACAGTCCTTCAGCCTACAATGTTATCCTCGGACGTCCATGGATACACGAGCTGCGCGCCGTCCCTTCTACCTATCACCAAGTTATCCGCTTCCCGACTCAATGGGGTGTAAGAGAGATTAAAGGAACTCAGCAAACGTCGAGGGAGTGTTATTCCAGTAGCTTGAAAGGAAAGCCGGCAACAGCATAGCAACTACAGCAGCAGTCGACAGTCGACTGCAAGACCGAACCCCAGGAGGAGGAGCTCGACGAGGTGCAGATTCATCCAGACAATGAAGATCGCACGGTGAGGATTGGGAGTAGGCTGGATCCAGTAATCCGGTCACAATTAATCGACTTCCTGAAACAGAACTACGACTGCTTCGCCTGGTCCCACGCTGACATGACAGGAATCGACCAAAGCGTTATTACACACCAATTACACGTTGATCCATCCTACACACCCGTTAAACAAAAGAGAAGAAAATTTGCACCAGAGCGCAACCGCATCATCAACGAAGAGATCCAGAAGTTGGTTGACATAGGCTCAGTCAGAGAAGTCAAGTATCCAGATTGGCTAGCCAATGTCGTCGTTGTCAAGAAGAAAAATGGAAAGTGGAGAGTCTGTATCGACTTTACAGACCTAAACAAGGCATGCCCGAAGGATTCCTTTCCCCTTCCACACATTGATATGATGGTCGATGCAACTGCAGGGCACGAGTTGCTCAGTTTTATGGACGCATACTCAGGCTACAACCAGATCCTAATGCACGCGGACGACCAAGAAAAGACTGCGTTCGTGACTGAAAGAGGGACTTTTTGTTATAAAGTCATGCCATTTGGATTGAAGAATGCGGGAGCAACCTACCAGAGACTCGTTAACAGAATGTTCTCCAGTATGTTAGGAACGACAATGGAGGTCTACATCGACGACATGCTCGTCAAATCAATCGTGGCAGACCAACACCTTGACCACCTACACCAGGCTTTCGAGGTACTTAGAAAATACAATATGAAACTTAACCCTTCTAAATGCTCTTTTGGTGTTTCTTCAGGGAAATTCCTTGGATATCTGGTCACGCAAAGAGGAATCGAAGCACATCCAGAGCAGATCCGGTCCATCAGAGGAATTCAGTCACCTAGGAACGTTAAGGAAGTCCAAAAGCTGACCGGAAGAATAGCTGCCCTCAGTAGGTTCATCTCGAAGGTTTCAGAGAAGTGCCAACCGTTCTTCTCCACTCTACGCAAGTCGAAAAATTTCGAATGGACTCAGCAATGCGAGGAAGCATTGCAGCACTTGAAGCAGTACCTATCTTCACCTCCACTCCTCTCAAAACCAAAGGAGGGAGAAACACTTTATTTATATTTGGCCGTATCGGATTCAGCAGTCAGCGCAGTACTAGTAAGGGAAGAAGACAAGAGACAGTTCCCGGTCTACTACGTCAGCAAAAGTCTACTCGACGCAGAGACACGGTACAGTCAGCTTGAGAAGCTAGCGCTGGCACTAGTGACAGCAGCAAGAAAGCTACGACCTTACTTTCAAAGTCATAGTATCACAGTCCTCACAACTTACCCCCTGCGGAGCATACTCCATAAGCCAGAGTTATCGGGTCGACTAACAAAGTGGGCGGTCGAGCTCAGCGAACACGACATCAGTTACCAGCCTCGCAATGCGATCAAGTCGCAAGCCCTGGCCGATTTCATTGTAGATTTCACGCCTAACATCCTGGAGCAAGCAGAGAAAGAACTGTTATGCCTACCGCCATATGGTACGGGAGAGTGGAAACTTTCAGTCGACGGATCGAGCAACGCAAAAGGTTGTGGACTAGGAATAGTGCTCATTTCACCAGAAGGTAACGTCATTCAATGGACTATCCGGTGTGGATTCAAAGCAACAAACAACGAAGCAGAATACGAGGCACTCATCGCCGGTTTAGGTCTCGCAAAGGATATAGGAGTTTGGCAGATAACGATCCACTCCGACTCTCAGCTAGTAGTCAATCAGCTACAGGGAACCTATCAAGCTAAGGATACTAAGATGGCGGCCTACCTTGCCCAGGTAAAAGAATTGCTTTCGACATTTAATAAATTTACAGTCGTGCAGGTGCCGCGATTGGAGAACAGCCATGCTGATGCTCTAGCAAATTTGGGATCGGCAATCCCATCGACAGAATCAGTCAACATTCCAGTCACTTACTTGCAGTGGCCCTCTGTGTGGAAGTCTACCAACGAAGAGGTCAAAGCCGTAACTCTTGACCCCAGCTGGATGACACCTATCATAGCCTACATCTTAAAAGGGGAACTGCCAGTCGACCGAAACGAAGCACGTCGACTGAGAGCCAGAGCAGCAAGGTTCATCGTTCATGAGAACAGACTCTACAGGCGGTCATTCTCTGGACCTCTTTTGAGATGTGTCACACCCGAAGAGGCACAATACGTGCTTGCCGAGCTTCACGAAGGAGAGTGCAGAAATCACTCGGGAGCTAGAAGCCTGACCAGCAGGGCGCTCACCTCAGGATACTACTGGCCGACAATGAGGCTCGACTCGGTCGAGTACGTTAAGAAGTGTGATAAATGTTAGAGGTATGCCCAAGTGTCACATCAGCCACCAGAAACGTTGAACCCGATCCTCTCACCATGGCCTTTTATGAAGTGGGGAATGGATATCGTTGGAACTCTACCCAAGGCGTCAGGGTCCAGGGTATATATACTGGCAGTTACAGACTACTTCACGAAGTGGGTTGAAGCCGAAGCCTACGCACAAGTCAAAGACAGAGAAGTGAAGAACTTCATCTGGAGGAATGTCATATGTCAGTTCGGAATCCCTAGAGAGATCATTACCGATAACGGGTCCCAGTTTATCAGCAATGACTTCAAAAACTTCTGTGACACTTGGAGGATTAAGTTGAACTTCTCGACCCCGAGGTATCCACAGTCGAACGGACAGGCCGAGTCGACCAACAAGACTGTAATCAACACCTTAAAGAAAAGGCTCGAACAAGCTAAGGGAAATTGGGCAGACGAGTTGCCAGGAGTACTATGGTCATACCGAACAACTGCAAGGACCTCAACAGGCGAAACTCCGTTTGCACTTACTTACGGAACAGAAGCACTAATTCCTGTGGAAGTAGGACTACCTTCTGCGAGATATCAGTACGCCGATGATGTGGGAAACTAGGTAGCACTTAATGACAAACTCGAAACAGTCGACGAGTTAAGAGAGCGAGCACTCGATAGAATGACAGCCTACCAGAGAAGGATCGCCCGACATTTCAACAAAAATGTCCGAACAAGAACCTTCGACGAAGGAGATAGGGTCCTACGCAGAGTATTCTAAAATATTAAGGAGAAAGGAGTAGGAAAGTTGGCCCCAGCGTGGGAGGGGCCATACCAAGTAACAAGAGTGATAGGAAATGGAGCCTATAAGCTGCGTAGGGCGAATGGCGAACCAGTGAAGAACAGTTGGAATGCCACCAACTTGAAGTCGTATTACTTCTGAAACTCTATCATCCTATTCCGTCTTACCTAAAAGAATTAACTAACTAAAGCGTCGGAGGGCCGATGGCATTGCCATCGGCCACCCTGACCTGTCTCTCAATGCAGGTTTTCGAAGTAACAGCGTCTGCAGGAAACAGAGGACATAACACAGAAAATACAGTATCACCTTCGAACTTAAAACTTTTTCTTTCATTTTTCCAAGTACTTTACTAATTTAAGCATTGGAAGGCCGATGGCAATGCCATCGGCCACCCTAACCTTGCAATTGCAGACCCATGATCGATTGCATTCGACAAAGAAGGTGGCTTTTTCTGGACTTCCAGTTGAAGACTGGTACAGATGTGTAAGGCTTAAGCAGGATCAAACTCGACACAACAATCGAGAACAGAAGAGTAAAGAAGACATTGCATTCGACACGGAGAAGAACAAAGAGTTTCTAGCTTTGTAAAACAGGCGATCGACAAAATGCTCAGTCGACAAAATGTACCATGTACAATTACAATATTAATCGACAAAGTCTGCAGTCGACAAAATGTACCATGCATAATCACATCGCTAAGTTAAGTTGTAAGATTCAGTTAACAGGAGTGGGTACAGTCCAAAAAAAAAAAAATCCCTTAACTATGTACAAGTCGGTAAAGTTAGTCACACGCAGCTGCTCGATTTGAACGAGAGCTACAGTTCCATCGTACGACAAGGCAAAAAGAAAACTAAATGTTGCATTGATTTCGACGTGCCATCAAGTGGCTTACAGAAGTTTTACACTTGCAAAAAAAAAAAGCAGTAAAATAAGAAGAACAATATAAATTTAGGCAGCGGGTGCATCGGTTGCTCCCAGGTTTTCGGCCGAAGCATCGCCTTCGTCTCTTTCAAACACGGGCTCTTCTGTGGCGGGCTCGGCGTCAGAGTTATGATCACCTTCGTCGCCCGCACACATTTCTTTGTAGAGTGCGATAGCTTCATCAGGATCCCAGTCGGCGCTCTTTCCGGCCTTGAATTCCTTCATAAGCTCTGCTCTCGTCTTGAGAATGGAGTCTAGAGCAACCGATTCGAGCTGCTCAAATAGGCTAGCATTCTTTGAACGTTCGACTGCCAAGTCGGTCTGCAGTTGCTTCCGTTCAGCCTCAAGGTCGGCACGAGTCTTCTCGGATTCGGCCAAAGCAGTAGACCTATCGGATTCAAGAATCCTCAGCCGCTCGCATTCGGCTCGAATGGAGTGATTGGTCGACTGCAACGACCTGACCTTCCGGTCGAGTGCCACATTGCTCGACCGGAGGAAGAGCACGCTTTGGAGAGACTGCAAAAGAAAGTAGGAAGTTAAATCAATTAAGTGTGAAAATTGACCATGAATTGTCAATTAATGAGGTCTACCTTGAAAGCTTCGACAACTGCATAGTCAGAAGCTGTGCAGGTTCGAAGTAGACAGAAATGTCGTTTGGGAACGACAGCGTGATTGCGTCCTCAGCCAAATCGGCAGACTCGACCCTGCGCCTCTTACCAGCCGCTGGGCTCGACTCCACCGGATCTTGAGAGCGTGGTGGCGAGAAGCTACCCTCGACCACGTCAGTAGAAGTTTTGATCGGCTATTTTGCAGAAGACTTCTTTTTCTTGAGCAGCCTTGACCGCATCCGAGCCGCAGCTTCCTCAGCAGACGGGATCTGAAAGGTCTTCGTCATTTGGTAGTCTGCAAAGACCCGTTCTCGAGGAGTTAGGTGCTTGATAAATGAGAACTTGTACTCTAGCAGCTCGAACGCTCTGATTGTAAGGATGATAAACAACGTGCTTACGACTCTAGGAAGAGGGGTACCTTCTAGGTCCTTAATTGATTCCGACCACAGATGACTCGATGATAGGCAATCCTCTGATAGAAGAACTCTCCAATCTCGGTCGGACTCGGATACAGCAAGGATTTGTTGAGTTCGCTCAACAACTGCAGAACTGTGAACTGGCGCTTGGTTTAACTTTCGCCCTACAAAGAAAAACAACAAATAAGAATTCAATCGACAGGGAATTGAAACTCAATTTTTGAATATTTTACCTATCACTCGCCAAGAGTTGGGGAAGTCTGATTCTGAGTTCGGCCCAAGGAGCAGTCGACCCTTGGCTAGGAAGTAGCCCTCCTTCCAATTGCGATCATTGGTCGTCAAGCGACATACCAAGTGTTCCCGTCCAACTCGGAGCACAAATTGGTAACGACCTTTTTCCTTGTCATGCTCCTTCAAGAAGTAAGAATGCAGGATTTCTTGTAGGCCGACTACAATCCCGCGCTGCTCGCCCAAGGCTTCAAGGCCAAGTAGCAATCTCCAGCCGTTCGGCATCAACTGGCTTGGTGCAATCTCGAAGTAGCTTAATACCTCTTGTGCCAGTTTTGGGATCGGCAGCCGAAGTCCTTGAAGAAAGGATACTTCATAGAGGAAGGTCCACCCGGGGATGTCCCAGTCGACTCGCTCGTGTCCTGAGGGAGTCCTTAGTTGCACTGACTCTGGGATTCGATAGGTGATGCGCAGTCGAGTCATGTCCGACGAATTAAGTTTTGATCTAGGGTTGATAGGCAGTATGTCCTGTGGTCGACTGCGTTCCACGGAGTCGACATCCTCGTTACCGTCCACTCTATCACCTCTGCAGTCGGTTGTGGCTTCTAATAAGCCAAAATCTGGAAGACCGGATCTCGGAGCAGCAACCGACTCGACCAAATCTACCACTCTGGTCGACTGCATCAAAGTTTCAGAAAAGAACTCTGGGGTCGACTCGGCTATAGTAACCACATCTGCCCCTGCTTCGTGCTGCACGAGACTTGCAGTCGGCGAGTCCTGACGACTGCTGCTTGTCGAACTCGACTCGGAAACGAAACGCATGGTAACCGAAAGGTTTCTTTTTAAAAAAAATGGGGGAAGGGAACTGACAGTTCTAGACCTTACCGTTGCCGGAAAAAGAACCCTTCCCGGCCGAAACTATCACCAGGAAAAACTGGAATCAAGCTAGTAAGACAAAGGTCCAGAAAGGAAGACGCAACCCCAAAGCAAAAACAAAGAAAAAGAACAGATTCCAGGCAAAAACAAAGAAAGAGAACAGATTTCGCACAAAAGGAATGGAGGAAAGTGAAATTTTCAAAAGGAAAAAAGAAGCAGAAGAAAATTCAGGGAAAAGTAAAAAGATTTCAAGAGGAATAGAGGAAAAAGAGAAAAGAAAACAAGAAGATGAAGAAATAAACTCACCGGAAAAAGCTCGTCGGAGCAAAAGAGGTCTTAAAAGCTGGAAAAAAGAAGACGCCGCTGAAATTTCTCTCGCTTTCTCTTCTCTGTGAAAATGCTAGGCAAGGAAGAAGAAAAGAGTACTTTCCTATTTCAAAAGCATGACTTTAAAAGTGGGGGACACGTGTCAAGATTTCACTGGGCGGGTCTTACGAAAAGCTGCCCTCACAGTCTGACAACGAACCGTTTCGCATGCCGCGTCCATAAGGCGAATAAGAGGGTGCCACGTAGTGGAATACTGAACGGTCATCATCCTTCTAGACCTTTCATCTTCGGATTGGGTCGAACCCAAAGTTCAGGCCGATTGGGATTACGACAGGGCAATGGTTACATTGACCCCAGCAAGGTCTCACTCTATCTCAAAGGTCGATTGTTTCTAGGTACCATGTGCCTAAGCATACAGCCGACATCATTTATCGACCGCGCCTGGGTACCATGCGCCCAAGCTTATGGTCGACATCAATGGTCGACTGCGTCCATGCGCCGTGCATTCGTGTCGACTGGTGACAGGTCCCGAGTGCCAAGCAATTCTATGGACCCCCTAGTCGACATATCAATGTATCGAGATCGACTCTCACGCTCGGTTATTTCAGTCGACCACATAGTCGATTACTTCAACCCCTATGTCGACTTCGTGGGTCGACTGCTCCGAACCTCGAAGCGAAGGGGCTTTCGTTCAACCACAATGGTCGACTACCTCTGAACAAAGAGCCAACATGAACCTCATTGGTCGATCATTACTCTCTAACTCAGGAACCCTTGACTTAGAGAGTGGGGGACAAACTGTAGTGGCCAAATTCCGCTGACAGGCCCAATGATCCATTAACCGAACGGATTGTCATCCTTATAACCAGGCCCAGGAGCCCATCAGCCCAAGATCAATCTCTATGGTCCACACGCCAAGGGCAGATAAGGATTGACTAGTTCAAACTGGGAGTTCAGTCCACACATGACTCCCTAGCCGTCATCATATCTTCTTCAAGATCTTGACTAATTCAAGTAAGGAGCTCAGTCTTCACAAGACTCATTATCGCGAGAATATCTCCCTAAGATGGGGGAAATTATCCCGAAGTTCAGGGCAACCGAATTGGATTCCTTTCCTATAAAGGAGAAAGGGAATAGAGGAATGGGGCTCTGGGACTCTCATGAAAAAGAAGAAAACTCTCGACAGCTTGAAGAACGCCCACGATCTATCACATAGTCAATCTCTCCAGGGGAGCTTACTTCATCAACTCAAAGATTCAACGATCAAGATCTCGTCCTCTATCATACTCGCCCACGATCTTCCAAAATAGGTGATACAGGTCCATTCCCCTCCTTTAATTTTCTGTTGAACTTATTTCCTCACACTAAGCTGACTTGACCGTCGGAGACTCTTAGGCCGGCACCGCCCCGGCGCCTAGGAATCTTCACGTGCGATTTGCATTTCTTCCAGTGCAGGTTGTCGGTGACCTGATCTAAAATCAATTGTGGAATTCGCGGTCTACAATGTGCACCACTTAGCAGATTCTTGACGGAAAAGGGATCAAGGTCTAATTTCTGTGTAAAAATGGACTAACCCCTAATTGAAACATTGAAGGGGGACTAAAGTCAAAAAATCCCTTTTTTTTTCAACAACTAGAAGTTTACAACTTAGGAATCTATATGATAAATTATAATCAACCGATGATTTAAAACAAAAGAACAACATCAAACATGAAGTCAGATACGAAATTTAAATACACAAACATAAGGTTTTCAATATATGTTATCAATATATGATACAAGGAAAAGTGTTTGTTTTCCCTAAATTCGTTTCACTATGTTTTCATACAACAAACAAGGTACGGTCTTACTCCTAGAGCTACACAAATCATAAAACAAAGTTTACTTGCCTCTTTCTTGTAGGAGAAAATCAAAGCCCTAGATCCTAGTTCTTCCCTGTTCTTCCAAGCCCTAGAAAAATAAATTAAACCAAACCAAATATTAAAAGAGGAAAGAGGAGGAAATAAAAAATAAATTCGAGAGAAACCGTGAGGGAGACTCATCGGAGAGCTTCGACCAAAATCTCCCTCTCCCTTACGTTTTTCCCTTCTCTCTAGCTCTCTCCATCTCGTCCCTATTTCGTCTCTCTCTCTACCTCATCCCTCTCTTCTCTGTTTCGTATATCTCTCCCTATCTATTTTTTTTAAATCCTAACCCTAATTGACTACAAAAGGGTGCCAATTAGACAACTTAAGAGAAAACTCTTTTAGAAAGTGGGCTCCACTATAAATCTATTTATTAATTATAAAAATTATCACTTAAAAGTGTGCCCCTAAACCCAAACGAATTTATAAGGGCACACACCACTAATTTGGGCCCTCTTAAACACTTAATTATTCAAATAAATTTAAAGGGGTATTACAGTCTACCCCCTTAAAGAAAAGATTTCATCCTCGAAATCGAGCATACCTCATATCAAAAAGGTGAGGATGCGATCTGCGGATATCTTCTTCACGCTCCCAAGATGCCTCTCGCTCGTCTCGTGGATTCCATTGTACCTTAACGAACGGTATAACTCGAGATCGTAGTTGTCTTTCTTGCCGATCTAAGATACGAATTAGTTTCTCCTCATATGTAGCGTTAGGTCTCACCTTTAATTCATTGTAATCTACCATTTGAGTACGTTATTCGTCCCTTAAGTGTTTACGTAGCATGGACACATGGAACACATCATGTACCCCGGACAATTGTGGTGGTAATGCGAGCTGATAGGCAACCTTCCCAACCTTTTCAATCACCGGGAAAGGTCCAATATACCTAGGAGCCAGCTTCCCTTTCTTCCCAAATCTCATCACACCCTTCATAGGCGACACTTTAAGTAGCACTTGGTCTCCGACCTGAAATGTTAAGGGTCGTCGACGTCGATCTGCATAAATTTTCTTTCTACTCTGAGCAGTGCAAAGACAATCTTTGACCACTTGAATTTTCTCTGTAGTTAATTGAACCAACTCTGGTCCTAACAAGCACTTTTCTCCGACCTCTAGCCAACACACTGGCGAAGACAATCTTTGACCACTTAAATTTTCTCTGTAGTTAATTGAACCAACTCTGGTCCTAACAAGCACTTTTCTCCGACCTCTAGCCAACACCCTGGGTTCAAAGGGGATTTTGAATACAGAAACAGTTTGGCATTAGTTTAAAGAAATCCGTGTATCTAACTCGTTTGAAATCGGATTTCTGAACCGTTTGTTTTTCTATAAACTAGACTCCGAAACCTTCTTTTGGCCGGAGCCTAATTATAGGTCATTTAGTTCTATAAAGTGCCCACAAGCTTCAACTTGTGTATTACAACATTTAGGCTAAAATCACAAGTAGTTTTAATGAAAAAGTGAAAATCACTTGGACATGGAATAAAACTTATAAGATTTGATATACTAAACTTAGGAAAACAATATATGAGATTAATAACTACCAATTAGAATTCAATACTTTAAACCATTTGTTCAAATACTGGAAGATAAAGACTGAACTTGTTTTCTGAAACAATGATGTCTGAAAAGAAAGAAACTGAACTATTATTTTGGAAAGATAATAAGAATACTGAAACCCAGTACCCATGTGATATAACATCACTAATTGTTTGCTAAGAGAAATAATAATAATAACCTACTTATTTTCTATCAATGATTACTACTCCAATCCTTGACGCCTAAGCTTCCCGGTTCTCTCCGAGATCTGTAGGGGGAAAAACCAACCTAAAGTTTTGAGGGGTTAAGGGTATACCACTGATCCTGCTCTTAGGACAAGGGTTTTTGGGAGCTCACATAAAGATGATCTAGGATGTAAAAATGATCTCGCTACATAGATCTTTCTCGTATAAAATCACTCTATTCTAAAAGTTCCAATCCTATCGAATGTTGGTTCAAATTAATTTTTTTATGAACGGATAAAAAATCACCCATCTTTTAAAGTGGTTAGAAGTTTTAAAATGATGTGATTTTTTGTGAAGATGATCAATGTGGTGAAGAGAACATCCTCACAAAAACTAGCCCTTAATTGGATCATCATATGTAAGCCCCACAAATAACCTTGACTTAATATTGTCCACAAAATCTTGGTTGTGGAACCTAACGCATATTAATATTACCAAAAAAAGACTTGTGCCATCTACCGTATAGGCAAATACCTTTGACTTATTTTAAAAAATTAACTCACATTTAACTCTAACCAACAACCAAATAGATGCCTTTATATGATAAAAAGAAAAAACAGATTGTGTATTGTCTAAACTCACAAAGCCAGACATACACAACCGATTTTATTTTATTTAAGTTTTTTTTTCACTTTTGGTTTTCTCCACAGTGCTTTGCTTTCGTTTGTTCCAAATTATTATTTTTTGGATCTTTTGATGACCTAATGCCTTTACCAAACTCGATTTGTGAAATAAAAAAACTCCTCTATTAATGGTGGAGTTTATTTAATTTATACTATATAACTCCCAAATGTGAGATTGAATATTCGAATTATTGGAATCGAATGAGGTTGAATGTGCTCGGTGTTGTGATGCCGAATAAAGTGATGAAAATTTTGATTCATTGGTGGAGTGAGAGGAAAGTGTTAAACAATAGAAAACTTAATTTTATTTTATTTTATTATTATTTTTTGACCAAAAGATGATAGCCCTTACTAAAACACACACCAAATTTAATCAATTATTATTGACCCTAAAACTAAGTGGCCCTTATCAATTGACTATGCGTTAGATATCACAAGTTGTTCTTATTGAGGATTAACAGCGCTTCTTCGCTCGCCCGAAATTTGCATCTTCTAAAGTTACACCTTTGGATCGTGTCCATGTGATTCCTTATTATTTGCTTCTCTCTACAGTTAAATGCTTTTATGTCAGTGGTTAGTTTTGGTGGGTGTGAATTATGGGTGAGCTTAGAATTATTGGAGGATTAATTATCAATAAGCACATGCTTTCTATAGCTTACAATTGGGGAAAAGAAAAACAAATACATGAAAAACCCTGTTCTCGAGTGTTACAAATTAGGTTATGTTATGATTTCTGGGCACACAAGGTATATCGAGAGAAGTGGGGATTTCTTATTCACTGATATATATGATTCAACGTACAACTTCTGTTTACTATATCCAACTACATATATCTCTCAACCTCTCTATTCCGTAGATTGTATAACTATCTCTCTTACAATTTCTATCTCAGAAGGAAACATATAAAGACTTATATAGGAAGAGAGGAAGAAGATAAGGATTGAATGCATCAGCTACCACCACCTTATGTCAGATAAATGGTGGGTCAGCCACCAACTGCCACGCAGTGTTACCCACTGCCACACAGTGTTATAACACTCCCCCTTGGATGTCCACTATTCTAAGATAATTGCCTCGTTAAAAAAACCTTGCCAGAAAAACCCAGAGGGACAAAACCTGAGCTAAGGGAAAAAGAGTACAATGACTTAGAAGAGTGCTGGACTCGCATAAGCTGCCTCATTAAAAACTTTGGCAAGAAAAACCCAGATGGACAAAACCTTAACAAAGGAAAAAGAGTACAGCGCGATAAGGTCCAGTCAGACAAAATAGGCATCAGAATACTCCCCCTGATTGAGCCGACACTCAAATCAGTCCGCTTGATGATATATCCGTCCCATGCCAATACCATAAACCAGCTTTCTGAAAATCGCCGTTGACAGAGACTTGGTGAATAGATCAGCAAAATTCTCACAGGATTGTATCTGCTGGATATCAATCTCACGGTTCTTCTGGAGATGGTGAGAATAAAATAGCTTCGACGAAATATGCTTGGTTCTATCACCTTTGATGTAGCCTTCTCTGACTTGTGATATGCAAGCGACATTGTCTTAAAAAATGACTGTTGGAACATCTATGACATTGGACAGGTGTCAAGCAGATTCTCCGTTATCTCCGCGGGACTACAGATATAGGATTATTCTATCCGAAAAACCCATCAAATGGCTCATAGATAATGGGATACACTGATGCCGGATATCTCTCCGATCCCCACAAAGCTATCTCCCAATCTGGTTATATTTTTACAAGTGGAGGTACTGCATTCTCTTAGCGATCCAACAAGCAAAGTCTTCCAGCCACTTCTTCGAATCATTCGGAGATTATTGCATTGCATGAATCCAACTAGGAATGTGTGTGGCTACGATCACTGATTGGACATATTAAAAGCTCTTGCGCTCTACCCTCTGTCACAGATGTTCCAACAGTCATTTTTGAAGACAATGCCACTTGCATATCACAAGGCAGAGAAGGCTACATCAAAGGTGATAGAACCAAGCATATTTCGCCGAAGCTATTTTATTCTCACCATCTCCAGAAGAACCGTGAGAGTGATATCCAGCAGATACAATCCTGTGAGAATTTTACTGATCTATTCACCAAGTCTCTGCCAACGACGATTTTCAGAAAGCTGGTTTATGGAATTGGCATGAGACGGATGTATCATCAAGCGGACTGATTTGAGTGTCGGCTCAATCAGGGGGAGTATTCTGATGCCTATTTTGTCTGACTGGACCTTATCGCGCTGTACTCTTTTTCCTTTGTCAAGGTTTTGTCCCTCTGGATTTTTCTTGCCAAAGTTTTTAATGAGGCAGCTTATGCGAGTCCAGCACTCTTCTAAGTCATTGTACTCTTTTTCCCTTAGCTTAGGTTTTGTCCCTCTGGGTTTTCCTGGCAAGGTTTTTTAACGAGGCAATTATCTTAGAATGGTGGACATCCAATGAGAAGTGTTATAACACTGCGTGGCAGTGGGTAACACTGCGTGGCAGTTGGTGGCTGACCCACCATTTATCTGACATAAGGTGGTGGTGGCGGCTGATGCATGCAATCCTTATCTTCTTCCTCTCTTCCTATATAAGTCTTTATATGTTTCCTTCTGAGATAGAAATTGGGTGAGCAAAGCTCAATAGGTACAACTAAAACATATGTTAAAGAGACTAACACGAACAATTTTTAAACAAACAAATGATACAAACAAACTCTTGTCCGATAATCTAAAGTATGCATGACGAAACTGAAGATCTTTTGTGTTTTAGGAAACTTACCTTAAAAACTTGTGCTAGTCATAGCTTTTGGCCAAATTCTTTTTCTAAACAGAAAATAGCTTTTCAAAACATAAGTAAGTTATTAGAACAGTAGGAAAGAGTTTTAGAAAACTTTATACCAATACCTTTCCATTTATTTAATTATGTTCCACTTCCTTCATCAAGGTTGTTCTAGAAACCAACCACCATCACTTTTGGATAGATCCGGATATAAACCTCTCTTGCGGAGATGCCCCTCAAGGCAGTGCCATCTTGGCCAAATCACAATCACAACATCATTTTCACAATACCACATCACAACATCACAACTGACGAAATTATATTTTATGAATCATGTTTAAACCTCTCTTCTGGAGCACAAACATACCTCTCTTATGGAGTACACATCATACCTTTCTTATGGAGTAACTTGATACCTTTCTTCGGCATCACTAAATCAAGGTTACTAAGGTATACTACCTCTTAACCCAAGGTTTACTTTTTAAACCTTTCATCTTACCTCTTTAAGTTCCGATAGTTTTTAAACATAGTCACTCATGATCACACAACCCAAAATAATGCTCTTTTATGCATGAAAACCTTTTAAAAAGCAACATATAGTTTTAAAAAGAAACTTTCTTTTGAAAAACATGATTTTATAAAATAAACCAAAAATCGAGGAATTTTGAAAAATCCTCGAGGCTTTATGTACGGTTCTTCTCCGAAGGTCTTCTAGAACTCCAAGCTTGATGTAGATTTCTTCCTCCATAATTGTTTTAGAAGAAAAAAATAGAACCAAAAGAAAAGGAAAGAAGAATTTAAAGGATTTTCGAGTTTTCTTCTTCTTGAACTTGAAAGAGAAAGAGAGAGAGAGAGAGAGAGAGAGAGAGAGAGAGAGAGAGAGAGAGAGAGAGAGAGATTTTGTGTGTGGAATTCAAACCTAGGGGAAGGGGGCATTTATAGGGTTCAACCAGCCCCCTCCTTATCCAACATACTTTAAAAAATTAAAAAATCTTCCCTTTTGAATTATCCAAAATAAAAAAATAGGATAATTTGCTATCTTAAGGGGCTGATTTTTAGTTTCTAAAACTTGTCTAATTTAGATGGTTGAGATCGAAAGTCAAGTCAATCCAACGGCTGTAATTATCTACTACGAATTGGAGACAAAATAGGGATAGAATTTAGGTTTTAGTAGATAATTCAAAAACAAAGAATATTTAAGATTTGGGGAACCTTTTTGGATGGTTAGGATTAACTAGAGTTTTGATAAATATGATCTAATGGTTGGTATTGTTTTCCAAGTTTGAAGATAAACATATAACTAAAAGGATAATGTAGTATTTATCTAGAAATAAATAGGTGTTTAGTATTTTCAAAACATTTAAAGATAGAGTTTTGTTTTAAAATTTTTTTGAAAAACCTAAACACCCCAAACTTAGTGGCGCACCTAACATGCTGCCCACATTTTGGTTTGTTGTGTGGGGTCCACTTGGACACCCCAGACTAATATATATATATATATATTATTTTATATACATTAGCCACTTTTTTCACTTTAAACTCTAAAAATGAATATTTTCATTTTATTTGTGCATGCATGGATCCTAGGGCAAGGGCTCTATGTTTCTACACCACTATCTAACTATAAATTTTGGACTTCCATCCAAACTATTTTATGGGCTATTTTGGGCCCATGAGCTTAAAGCCCACTTTCGGATCCAACCCAAACTAAGAAAAATCTTAGGTGCTACAAATTTAATCAATATTCTCGACAGGAAACTATCAAATTTCATCAATATTTTTTACAAGAACCTCTTGAAATTGTTACATAATGTGTTTTAGAGATATAAGACAGAAATTTTAAAATTTATTTTGCCTACCTGCTTTTCTTTGTTTGTTATTGACTTGTGTTCTTCCATATTTTCAGAATCAAAAGGTAGGCGAAGATCAAACTAAAGATCCACTTGAAGACACTATTTTGAAGGATCATCCTGATCCAATCTCATCTGTCTTGGGACCGTTTTATTCCTTATGTTTTTTTGTCAATTTAATCTGGCTTGATAATACAAAGGTTAAATATTCGATATATCATATAAGTATATATACATATGAGTTTTGTTACTTTTGATGTAAGTCACACCACATTATGACATTTAATTAGTTTTATATATATACATGTTATTTTTGTTTCTTATCTTTTTTTTTATCCGAAAAAAAAGGTTGGGTATTTGCGATTCAGTTAAAAAACGATATGAACCTGTTGAAAATATTAACAAAAATTGACATGTTGTTGTTAAAAACGTTCAATAAATTCGATAGATTATGGTTGAATTTAAAAAATTTAATTGACTTCCAACCAATCAATTGAAAAACAACACGAAATTTTGAAAAAATTAACCAAAATCGATATATTATTATCGAAAATGTCCATTAAAATCGACAAGTTGCTATCAAATTTAAAAATTTTAATTGATCCCAATATTTCCAGCTACACAAGTTGATCTAAAATTAATAAAAAATAATTCAAAACATTATTATGATTCAAAACTAAGTTCTACCAACACTTTTACATTTAAAAATAATAAGTTCAAAAATTATTTATAAAATATTTTCAGCTCCACGAGAAGAAGCTCTTCCTCTTAGATTTTGCTTTCCCCTACGATTCTTCGCTCCCCTCTCACGAGAAGCCCCGCCTCTAGCTGATTGTTCTTTCTCCTCATCACAAGCAAGCTCATCTTCTTTTTCATTCTCCCAAACAACATTCTCTTCGTACATGAATGTATGTCATACTCAACTTGTAAATTTAACTGTGAGAAAATTAAGTCTTTAATCGATGAGATTGGATCGGGATATCTTCAAAATAGTGTCTTCAAGTGGATCTTTAGTTTGGGAGAATGAAAAAGAAGATGAACCTGCTTATGATGAGGAGAAAGAACAATTAGCTAGAGGTGGGGCTTCTTGTTAGGATTTAGGGATCAAATTAACCACAAATTAGAGATAAACAATCAAACAAGCAAACCGAGAACGTAAAACAGAAAACAAAGCAAGCACCAAAACGCACAAGATTTACGTGGTTCGGCAAGATTGCCTACATCCACGGACGACGATCAACTCTTTCCACTATAATAAAAATAGTGAAGAACAGTTACAAGGACTTACCTCACAAGCAACCCAAGTTTCAAGCCTCTCAACCCTTACAAGGATTCTCTCAAACCCTCCTTGTCGATGCTCTCACAAATATTGCTCCCACCTCTCTCTATCTTCAGACTCATAACCCTTTCAAGAGATCTCACACTCTCAATGTTGTTTTTTGAATTCTTTAGGCTAATGGCTTACTCCCATATTTATAGCGTCCAATAGGCATCCCAATCCTAGAAGGAAAAGGAAATCCTAACTACATATGAAAAGAAAACCCACCTAAAATAGCAGTTCCCCCAAATACAAGAGAAAAGAAGTTTCTAAAACCTTGCGGACTCTTATTTAGAGTCTTACTAAAATATCGACAAACTAACAATTTTCCACCTTTGATGATATTCTCCATTTCACGTACCCGTTCTTCTTTTCACGTTCATCATCGTCACCACCTTCGCCTTACGGTACCTCCACCTGTAGAATATTGATCAAGTCCAGGTAATACTTGAACTTAATCAATGGTGCCACCTTTGTCAGCATATTCGCAGGATTCTCCTTTGTGTAAATCTTCAGCAAAGAAAATCCTCCACCCTTGAAAAAGGTATTTATTCGTCGTTTAATCTTTCACCTTTTTACAAACTTCAACCTACAAAAAAAATGAGTAAAGAGGAAGTAAGGATTATCGAATCTAAATCTAATTTAGAACAAATAAATAGAAAAGATTATGCATATGCAAGGTTCAACATTTTTCTTTTTTTTAAAAACAATTTTAAGAGATGATGTTGGTTAACACTAAAAATCAAAGAAAATAATTAGATGATCAAATGATGGAAATCTTTGGTTTCTGATTACTAACTCAACATAATAGATTTCACTCTTTAAAATTACTAGAAAACTCTCTTTAAAAATGCTTCACTAAAAATAGATTGAGATCTAATTTTTAGTGGATGATTTGTAATTAAATTAATTCAAATGAAAAAATAAGAACTCCATGAAAATATTGCTTGTACAAATGTAAATCATAAACAAGTATTTTATGTCAAATCTGGATGTAAGCATAGTAAATCAGACAATAAAGTAGCATTTACTATCAAACATACTTTGATAAGCACATAAAATTAAGATTATATTATAATAATTAATAGAACTAAGCAATAATCATAGAGTTTAGCATTAATGCATCAGTAGAGAGATTCTAGAATTGATAAAGAGATTAAAAATCTACCATGAAGAGCTTTCACCTTCCACCAAAGAGTTGAGGCTTAACTCTCCATAGATGGAGAATAATAATTAAAAATAAATAATAATTATAAAGAAAAAGGAACCAATTTTTATTGAACACCAATTTCTTTCTCCCTTTCAAATCTTCAGAATTTCCACCATTCAAACAAGATTACACCACTCAGATGAATAGTTACAAGGTACCAAGATGCCTTCTCCTTTCCCCCTTCTTACATATTTAAAGAAAAATAAATTCTCTAAAAGCCAAGAAAGAAGGAAAATAAAATAAATTAAATATAAAAGGAAAGAATATGGGAATTAAATTAGCATTGCTAGCATAATTCCTTTTTGTGAATGATTTGGAATCAATTATCATAATTCCCATAAAAATCTTGATTTCTTTCCATTTGAGGAGTTGTGGTGGAGATGATCCTGTGCTTCACGGTACATAGTTGTTGCTTGCATGGAGGATTTTGTAGAAAGGATTAAATTTGTAGCCCACAAGAGTTGAACCCAAGACTTATTGCAAGGACGAAGAACACTTTAACCATCTAGCCATCTTTGCCTTAATGCTATGTATTAGCAAGCTTTAATCCTTCTTCCAATTCACTGAAGCTTTCTTTTCTTCACTTTTGCTGCAAGATTTGGATGTTTTAATCGAACATAGGCTCTTCTGTCATACATCATGTAAATACATCCATTAGTGATATTAATAACTAATTTAGGACTAGAAAAGACATTATTTGGTAGTTTTAAATTAGAGTTTTGGGTGCTTATCACACCACCCCCAAACAACCTTTTGCTAGTCCCTTAGAAAAAAGTGAGAATAATATTAAGTAAGCTACACAAAATTAAAACATAAAACTACTAAAATAAATCCTAACTGTACAACCTAAATATGCCACTTTCGCAGGCCATTCGATTGCATTTAGCGTATGCAACCCCTAGGTTACCCCTAGTGGACGAGATGTAGCCTCGTGAGGGTTTACAAGGAAGACACCCATAAACTTCAAAAAAGTGGTTAATACAATATTTTTCCATTTTTACTCAAAGAATTCCACTATCCAACCAACATGAAAAGTAAATGATGTGATAACCCAGTTCCTCCATATGTAGCAAACTACAAAGGTACTATAAATACAAATAGTACAAAGTAAGGAGATACCCATAATAAACAGCTTAGAAACAGAATTTGTGTGAATAGCCAACATAATGCAATCTTCGTATCACATGAGAGAATCCCTAAGTCACCTTCAGAAAAGATGCTTTAACCTCATACCACTCTTAAAAGAATTACTTTGAGATTGGTTCTATTTTTTTTTCTCTCTTTTATATGTGAGGAATATGAGTATAAAAAGCAAACATCTCACATATAGATTTAACAAGAAATGGATATTGAACAGAATTGATCTCATGAAAGGAATGCCAATCACCATTGAGGATGTCTAGTTATTCACCACAGCGTCTTCTCATCTATTCTCTACAGTATACCACACCTCACCTAAAATCCAACAGGTACTCTTCATAATAGGGCTATGTCAAAGGATGGAAAGAACATGACAACAAAGGGTTTATGAGAAGGTACTCGAATCTTTCAAAAGGGAATAACTTTTCTTCTATTCCACTTCTATTGTTATTTCACATTTATGGCTCTTTTGTGAACTCCACTCTTTTTTTTGAGAATGAAGATCTCAAACTAACTAGAGCTCGATCACAATACTAAGCATCATCCCTTTCCTTTACATAACAACCCTTCTCAAAGTTTTTTTTTTATTTCAGACCAAAGAAGGTAAATGTGGGATGAACAAATAAGAGGCTCAAAGGATTCCAGACGGATCATTATAAAAGGCTCAAGTGAAAAAAAGGATCAGTGTGGTGATCATGCTTCAAACAAACTATAAGAACCATGTTTCTTATAACTCAAAGTGATTTCATCCTCAGTGATTGACCAAAATAAAAGATAATTAGACCATGCAACAAATTAATGCGCTATCCAAGAAAATTGAGTCATCTTGTGACTTAGAGTTAGCATAAAACTCTCAGAAAGTTAAATGGCTCAAAACTCACAGGGTTTGGGTCTCCACTATTATTCTTCTTGATCCTTAGGAGTTTAATCATTCTTCACTCAGATTGCAAGATGTGGCTATTACATAGAAATATTTCTAAAAAGAATATGGGGTTCTACCTCATTCTATATTCTCCATGCTTATAAGTACCAGATAGAAAGCTATAAACTTCAAAACTAGACAATAACATCCCTTAATTTCCATGTGTTGGATCAACGGAATCTAATCTCATCATGGATAAGGTACTTATTGCAAAAACCGAAAATGACTCATTTTGTTTTCCAAAGAGATTTTTCAAAAGAGACACGAATTTTGATAAATTACCCCACCCCCAAACAAAAGGAGAGCATCGTCCTTGAAGCTCAAGAACTAAACTCTTGTGTGGTTTAACAAATTAAGAACAAGATAGGAAATTTTTTACCATCTTCGGTCCTCAGATGAAAAGTGGCAGTATTTTTACCCGTGTGCATGATATGGCCTGATTGAAGCATATATACTGCAATTTTGTAAAACCAGTCTAAAATGAGAACACTAGTGGTGATATTGAAAAATACCACCCCTAAATAAGACTAAACTGGTTTGTGGAAACAAAACTTCAGCAACACCACCCCCCAAGAGAGTTGTATTCTAACAAATGGCTACGGAGCTAACGAGTAAGAATCAAACACAAGTGAATAGGGTACTCGAAAATCAATCCAGACTAACCGAAGAAGAATACAACTACTGGGTTGCCTCCCTAAAGCGCTAAGTTTAATGTCTTCTGCCAGACAGATGGGTAATGGAACAGACACACATGATTAACCATAGATCACTCTCCATAAACTGGATCCATGAGGAGAATGTCCTCAACTTCACGAGTTTAGAGCTCAAGAAAGGGTTTAAGTCGATGAACATTCACTTTAAAAAATTTTTCATCTTTAGGATCTTGGACTTCTATAGCACCATGGTCAGAAATAGTTCGCACAAAGTAAGGACCGGTCCACCGTGATCTCAATTTCCCTGGAAATAATTTCAAACGAGAGTTATACAATAGAACCTTATGTCCTAGGAAAAACTCTTTCCTAATAAGTTTTTTGTCATGCTCTATTTTAGTTTTTGCTTTGTAAATTCGGGAACTTTCATAAGCATCATTACGAATTTCTTCCAACTCATCTATTTGTAGCTTCATATGCTCACCGGCTTTATCTAATTCCCAATTCATTACTTTTATTGCCCAATAAGCTCGGTGTTCTAGCTCTATAGGGAGATGACAAGCTTTGCCATAGACTAGTCTGTAAGGAGACATTCCTATAGGAGTCTTGTATGCAGTACGGTAAGCCCACAACGCATCCTGAAGGCGAAGCATCCAGACTTTTCTTGTGGGGTTTAACGTTTTTTGTAAGATTTGTTTGATCTTCCTATTGGAAACTTCTGCCTGGCCATTGGTTTGTGGATGATAAGATAAAGCTACCTTATGTGTGATCCCATATTTCACCATTAAGGTCCTAAAAACTTTATTACAGAAGTGAGTTCCATTATCACTGATGATGGCTCTGGGTGTACCAAATCTAGAAAGTATTAATCTTTTAAGAAACAAACCACAACCCTATGATCTGCTGTTTTGGTGGCTAGTGCTTCTACCCACTTGGACACATAATTAACTGCTAGGAGAATGTAAGTGTAACCATGTGAAGGTAGAAATGGTCCCATGAAGTCTAATCCCCAAACATCAAAAATCTCAATAACAAGTATTGGATGTTGGGGCCACTTATTTCGCTTGGTTATCTTTCCTAAATGTTGGCATCTAGGACATGCTAGACAGTAATTATGGGTGTCCTTAAAAAGGGTAGGCCAGTAAAAACCAGACTGCAAGATTTTTGCAGCGGTTTGTTTTGAACTAAAATGGCCACCACAGGCTTGATCATGACAAAAAGAGATAACAGACTCTTATTCATTTTCTGGAATACACCTACGAATAATCTTGTCTTGGCAATACTTAAACAAGTAAGGATCATCCCAAAAATATTCTTTGACTTTAGCTAAGAATTTATCCTTCTCTTGTTTTGACCAAAAAGATGGTACTTGACCAGTCACAAGTTAGTTTACTATATCTGTATACCATGGTGCACTAGAAATCTCAAAAAGTTGTTCATCAGGGAGTATTTCTAAAATGGGAAGAGAATCTCCAGTAGACTCGACAACAAGACAAGATAAATGGTCCGCAATAACATTCTCACTACCCTTTTTGTCACGGATCTCTAAGTCAAATTCTTTAAGTAAAAGGATCCAACGGAGCAAACGAGGCTTTGCTTCCTTCTTAGAGAGAAGGTGCCTTAATGCTGAGTGATCCGTAAAGATGATGACTTTAAATCCAAACAAGTAGGCTCTAAATTTCTCTAAGGCAAATACGACCACCAACAACTCCTTCTCTGTGGTAGAGTAGTTGAGTTGGGGTCCATTTAGAGTTTTGCTAGCATAATAAATGACATATGGCAACTTGTTAACTCTCTGCCCCAAAATAGCTCCTACAGCATAATCCGATGCATCACACATGATTTCAAATGGAAGGTCCCAATTAGGTGGTCGAATAATAGGTGCAGTTGTGAGTGCAGACTTCAAACATTTGAAAAAGGATTGACAAGACTCATCAAAGAGGAATTGTACATCTTTGGATAACAAATTTGATAGAGGTCTAGCAATCTTGCAGAAATCCTTGATAAAACGCCAATAAAATCCAGTGTGACCAAGGAAAGATCTAATTTCTCTAACAGATTTAGGAATGGGTAAGTTGGAGATAAGATCAATTTTAGCTTTATCTACCTCAATTCCAGCACAAGAGATGGTGTGGCCAAGGACAATGCCCTTTTTAACCATGAAATGACATTTCTCCCAGTTAAGAACTAGGTTTGTGTCACAACAACGCTTAAGTACAAGGGATAGATGGTGCAGACATTGGTCAAATGAAGACCCAAAGACAGAGAAGTCATCCATGAAGACTTCTATAAACCTTTCTACCATGTCACTAAAAATACTCATCATGCACCGTTAAAATGTAGCAGGTGCATTGTATAAGCCAAAAGGCATACGATGATAGGCAAATGTCCCAAAAGGACATGTAAAATTTGTTTTATCTTGGTCATCAAGATGAATTGGAATCTGGTTGTAGCCAGAGTAACCATCGAAGAAACAGTAGAAAGCTTGGCTAGCTAATCTTTCTAACATTTGGTTGATGAAGGGCAGAGGAAAATGATCTTTCCTAGTCACTAAGTTGAGCTTTCTATAATCGATACACACTCTCCATCTTGTTTGAACTCTAGTAGGTACTAACTCATTTTGGTAATTTTGCACTACTGCTATGCCAGACTTTTTAGGGACAACTTGGACAGGACTAACCCATTCACTATCTAAAATCGAGTAAATCATTCTGCATCTAAAAGCTTTACAACTTCAGCACGAACTACTTCCTTCATATGAGGGTTAAGTCGTCTCTGGGGTTGTCTTGAAGGCCTAGCATTTTCTTCCAAATAAATCCCATGTTGGACCACTAATCAGTGGCGGACCCATGTTGTAAAGAGGGTGGTCAGTTGACCACCCTCTGTTTTCAAGTTTTTGTTTAAAGGTTATAAAATTTTATCAATTGCACACCCCAACTTTATTAGTTGCTCACCCCATAAATCCTATTATTAAACCTAGTGCTTATCTTTTAATTGTTTGACCACCTGTGATTTTTTGTAAAAAAAAAAATTAAGTTATCATTTGTGAGGGACTAGATTAAGATGATCTAAAGGTTGATTGTGGGTGATGATGTTATCCTGACCATGTAGATCATCCTTACTAAAAATCAGCTTATTTTAAAACTTCAAATCATCTGTTGATTGCAATTAACAGTACATGATCTACATGATGAGGATAACATCCTCACCCAAAATCTAAATTTAGATCTTCTCTATGTGTGCCCCACAGTCCCCATTGTAAATTTATTGCATGAATAAAAGATGTATGCAGATCCTAACCATTTTTTTATAAAATCTCAGATTTGACAGTGTGCTGGATTTATTGACCATCAATCGGTTTTTTAGTAGTTAATGGAGTTTTTTTATGGATTTAAATTCCGGTTATACCTTTGGATTCACAAGATCTAGAAAAGTTGGCATTAAAATTTTGTGATTTTATGATATGTGGAGTTTCAGTTTTCCGATTTATTAAATGGGTGATGTGTACTGAAATCTGTCAATAGTTGATGCATAGGTTAGATTGCCCCTATTTTTTGGGTTAATCCTTATGGAACTAGACTTAGGGCAAAACATAGAAGTTGTGTGACTCTGAGTCTAGTTTCACAAGAATTTGATGGATCATTCTTCCAACATTCAGAAAAGAAACTATAAATTTTTAATTAAACAATGTACATAAACGGTTTGTCTGAACATATTTTACATAACTCATTATTTCATGTAAATTTTTTCGTCCTAAAAATCTTTCAAAAATACATCTTGAATTTGCATAAGATCATAAATAGATCTATATATGGCATATCTATTTTGGATAAGAAACGAGTCACAAAGTAGCCTGCAAAATTGTAAAACCTCAAGCAGGCACTATCGTTGCTTATGGTACTTAGGGTTTATGGAACCTAGGCCCTTAGACCTGACATCGTGACTTGATCTACCTTGACTGAGGTTTATATGTAGGAGAGGTCAACCAAAAGAAGATTTAGACAATGCTATACCTTGGGAAACGCACAAAAGTTGGAGAATATTCATTGATGGTTCAGTCAACAACTCAAGTGCTGGAACTGGTATTGTTGTTATAACTCTAGAAAACAACAAAATTGAGCAAGCAGTTCGCTTACAATTCACTGTTACAAATAACGAGGCTGAGTACGAAGTAGTAATCAAAGGCTTACGGATTGCAAAAGATCTAAAAATTGCAGAATTCACTATCTTCAGTGATTCACAATTAGTGACCAAGCAAATCAAGAAAGAATTTGAAGCCAAAGAGAATCGCATGATACAATACTTGGCTATCATAGAAAGCTTATTGAAAGCTTTCTCGAAAGTACATTCCCAGCAAGTTCCTTGTACTGGTAACAGATATGCAGATGCTTTGCCATATATTGCTTCAATGTTTGAGCAATCTGAGATAAGGTTACTGCCAGTTAAAGTTTGACTTAGAAGTGGGCCCTAGTTAGCCACTCGACCTGGACCTAGACTGTTAACTGGGATCAAGTGGATTAAGCCCAAGTTTGTTAGTCCAAATTACTTCTCAAATCCTACCCAAATAATGTTCCGGGCTTTGGATATTTACACCCAAGTAGGGGTATAAGTACACCCAAGGTACAGGATGTTATAGTTATTCTTTCTCCACTATTGTCTTATTAATTTTCAGTAGTACTAGGGTTACCAAAAAAACATACAGAATAATCCACAGAAAGGAACAGTTTTGGGTTTGACGCAAATCACGAGGGTATGTGACGCAAATCATGAGGATGTGTAAATACCCACTACCATTAGATTTCAATTCTTTAGGTTTTTCAGTAGGATTCTGCTGTAAATATAGCATTATCCATTAATTTTTTCCATCATTAATTACCGTAACAATTATTACCCTAATATTTGTATTTAACTCGGGCTCAAATCATTTTCTACCTCTATAAACCCAAACACTCTAAAGATTAACTATTGTTTTCAGTCTCTTCAATTTAGCCTCAATGTTTACTAATTACTAGTCTGTTGATTTTAAATATTCTTTCTTCCATTAAGTTTTAATAAAGCCATAATAATTATTTACTTCTTTCCGTTACAAATTTGATCATATTAACTAGCATTATTTTCAAGTTTTAATATAATTATAATTCCTTATCTAAAAATATATTGTTAATAGCAAGGCATTATGTAATACCCCGCCCTCACATTTCAGGTCTGCAGCCCTTACTCAATGAGAACAGGGCATTCCGATGGAACCATTAACATCCTATAGCTCTAGGGTGTACGCCTTACACCAAGCTAACAAGAGACTTGCACTCACATTCAAAACACAAGTAAAATAAAGCTGAATATAAACTTTATTAACTCAAGGATAAGCTGTCAATTGAACAAACGAATGAACGAATATTCTCAAAGAAAAATGGACTAAACATGTGTCTAAAACAGACTAAACTTAAATGAAAGAATTAAGTAATGTCTTCACGGAAATCTAGAGAACTTCGAAGACTTATTCTCGAACTACGAACATCATCGCTACTGATTATTCACCTGCTGACCTAGACCTGAAAAGATTAATGGTGGTGCTAGGTCAAAACCTAGCCAGCAAGTTCACTAGTTCCCTTGGCTTTGATTTAGGAGAACCATGAGTTTCACAAGAGTAAGTGTATTAACATTACAACATAAGATATGTCTGGATAAAAGATTAAAAGAAAAGAGATGCACAAGATAACGGTTGTTGTGTTTTATGATCTTTAGTTGAGATTTAAGTTATCGCAACAAGTAGTGCTCCCTAGTTACTACCCATGTTCCACTTGTCCCTGTAGTTCACTCGAGACACTGGTCGTGCGCCACGTGAATCCGATGAACTGCCTCGAAATCCGTCCCCCAAACACTGGTATCCCTGTCGGCGTTACTTACGTGTCAAGTGATTCCATAGACCTCACTTGGCAATTCCGTAGACCTCGCTTGGAGATGACCAGGCCTATACATGACCTAAACTATATTTGCACACAAGTAAAACAAGTTGATTAAGCACATATCAAGCTTATGGAGGTTTCTTACTCATTCTCTATGTGTCCACAAGTCCTCATCCACATCTGTTTCTGACGTAGAATCAATTTGAGATGTAATCTCCGCCTGCACAGTATCACCACCATTCTTCTCCACCTGAGTTGAAGTCTCTTTGCTAGGGTGTAGCAAAGCTGACTTATCAAATGTCACATCTCTACTGATCACAATCTTGTGGTTTTGTGTACACCACAATTTGTATCTCTTGACTCCTTCATAGCCAAGGAAAATGGCCTTCTTCGCCCTTGGATCCAACTTACTTTCCCTAACATGATAATAAGTAGGACAACTAAATATTTTAAAGGAATCATAAATAACAAGTTTTCGGACCATACCTCGATAGGTGTCTTTAACTCTATGGCTGCACTTGGTGATCTGTTGATGATATAGCACGCGGTATTTACTACCTCAACCCAAAATTCATTACCCAATCCAGCATTGGATAACATGCACAAAATTCATTACCCAATCCATCACTCTGACAATACTCCTTCAATGGGTCATTCTTATACTCCCCACCATTATCCGACCTAAGTCTTTTAACTTTCTTGCCAGTCTGGGTCTCAATCATAGTCTTCCACACTTTAAACTTCTCGATGACTTCATCCTTTATTTTTATGGCGTACAACCACACTCTCCTAGAAAAATCATGAATGAAAGTGACAAAATACCTCATACCACCCTTGGACACTTCTTTAGAAAGCCCCCACACATTCCAATGAATGTAGTCCAAAGTACTTTTGGTACGATGAACACCTTTGCCAAACTTAACCCTGTGCTGTTTTCCATGAACACAATGCTCACAGAAACTAAGTTTGACCTCCTTCAATTTGTCAAGCACCAGTTATTTGCACAATATATCTAGTCCCTTTTCGTGCATATGCCCCAGTCGCATATGCCATAGCTTTGCTTGGCCAGATTCTTCATCATCTTCGGTACCCACAGCTGCTCCACCTACTATAGTACATCCCGAAAGAAAATACAAATTTCTCTTCCTCTCCACTTGAATTACCAACCTTGAGTTTGAATCTACAACCTTTAGAAATCCCCCTTCAGCCACAAATTTGTAGCCCTTGGACTCTAAAGCACTGAGTGAGATCAAGTTCTTCTTCAATTCAGGAATGTGCCTAACTTCAGATAAAGTTTTCACCTTACCCTCATCGGTCTTGATTCGAACTGTTGTTATACCAATAGTTTTGCAAGCGTGATTGTTGCCAAGCAATACCGAACCACCATCCAACTCCCTGTAAGAAGTGAACAAGTCCCTATTGGGACACATATGATAAGAACAACTAGAATCAAGAATCCATACCTTTCGATGATCACCCGTCGTAACCGTCAACACCTCTCTTGCATCTGACTCATCCTCAGCTACTGCTGCTTGCGAACTTGGTCCCTCTCCGTCCTTAGATTTTAACTTAGGACAATCTCTCTTAATGTGCCCTTTCTATTGACACCAATAGCATTCAATCTCCTTCTTGGCCTTTCCCTTTTTAAATTTCTTATTCTTGGACTTCTTTTCGTTACCATTCACAAACAAGCCTGCCGCTTGATTGTTCTCTCTTGCATCCATCTTTTTGAATTCATCCGATAAAAGGGTTGATGTAGCCTCTTCTAACTTGATTCTCTCCTTTGGTCCCAAGATTCCCTGAACGAATGGTTCATACGAGTCGGGAAGAGAACAAAGTAGTAACATAGTTTGTGCCTCATCAGCCACTGCTTCACCCACATTTAATAACTCACAAATCAATTTGTTGAAATTATTAATAAGCTCGTTCATTGCCGTACCTTCCTTGTACTAAAAACGATACAATTGCTTTATCCGAAACAACCTACTTGATAGGGACTTCGTCATGTACAATTTCTCCAACTTTGTCCATAACGATGTAGCCGACTCCTCATGCATCACTGTGTATGTGACCTCCCATGCCAAACACGATCGAATCGCACTACAAGCCTATAAGTTATATTCCTCCCATTCATCGTCCTTCATGTCTGCTGGTCTTCCCTTCAAGGCCTTGTGCAAACCTTGTTGAATCAGCGAATCCTTCACTTGGACTTGCCACAATCCAAAGTTTTTCTTCCCATCAAACTTTCCACATCGAACCTAGAGTTCGTAACCTTCACATATTTCGATGCCATCTCAAGAATGAATTAAAAGATCCCTAAAAGCTTTAATACCAGTTTGTTAGGATTTAGGGATCAAATTAACCACAAACTAGAGATAAACAATCAAAGAAGCAAACCTAGAACGTAAAACAGAAAACAAAGCAAGCACCACAACGTACAAGATTTACGTGGTTCGGCAAAATTGCCTACATCCACGGACGACGATGAACTCTTTCCACTATAATGAAAATAGTGAAGAACAGTTACAAGGACTTACCTTACAAGCAACCTAAGTTTCAAGCCTCTCAACCCTTACAAGGATTCTCTCAAACCCTCCTTGTTGATGCTCTCACAAATATTGCTCTCACCACTCTCTCTATCTTCAGACTCACAACCCTTTCAAGAGATCTCACACTCTCAATGTTATTTTCTGAATACTTTAGGCTAATGCCTTACTCCCATATTTATAGCCTCCAATAGGTATCCCAATCCTAGAAGGAAAAGGAAATCATAACTACATATGAAAAGGAAACCCACCTAAAATAGTAGTTCCCCCAAATACACGAGAAAAGAAGTTTCTAAAACCTTGTGGGACTCTTATTTAGAGTCTTACTAAAATATCGACAAACTAACACTTTTTCGTGAGAAGGGAGCGAAGAATCGTTGGAGAAAGAAAATCTAAGAGGAAGAGCTTCTTCCCGTGGAGATGAAAAATATTTTAAAAATATTTTTTGAACTTATTATATTTAAATGTAAAAGTGTTGGTGGAACTTAGTTTTGAATCATAATAATCTTTTAAATTATTTTTTATTAATTTTAGATCAACTTGTGTAGCTGGAAATATTGGGATCAATTAAAATTTTTAAATTTGATAGCAACTTGTCGATTTTATTGAACATTTTCGATAATAATCTATCGATTTTGGCTAATAGTTTCAACAATTTCATGTTGTTTTTCAACTGATTGGTTGGAAGTCAATTAAATTTTTTAAATTCGACCATAATTTATAGAATTTATTGAACGTTTTTAACAAAAATATGTTGCTTTTTGTTAATATTTCAACAGGTTCATATCATTTTTAACTGAATCGCAAATACCCAACCTTTTTTTCGGATAAAAAAAAGATAAAGAACAAAAATCACATGTATATATATAAAACTAATTAAATGTTATAATATGGTGTGACTTACATCAAAAGTAACAAAACTCACATGTATATATACTTATATGGTATATCAAATATTTAACCTTTATATTATCAAACTAGATTAAATTGATAAAAAAAACATAAGGAATAAAACGGTCCAAGGCAGATGAGATTGGATCGGGATGGCCCTTCAAAATAGTGTTTTCAAGTGGATCTTTAGTTTGATCTTAGTTTACCTTTTGATTATGAAAATATGGAAGAGCACAAGTCAATAACAAACAAAAAAAAGTGGGTAGGTAAAAAAAATTTAAAATTTCTGTCTTACATCTCTAAAACACATTATGTAACAAATTCGAGAGGTTCTTGTCAAAAATATTGATTAAATTCGAGAGTTTCCTGTCAAAAATATTGATTAAATTCGAGAGGTTCCTGTTGAAAAGGTTCTTTTTCTTTAACATGATTTGATCGAATTTTAGTGCGATAGGTTTTTTCGAACTTCAATTTACAGAAAAAAGGGATTGTTAGAAACTTGTATTACCTCAAATGTTGTCGATTTTGAGTTTTGGGCGGGATTTGAAGACCCAATACCTTCATCGAAGTTATTTTTTATTGTTGTTCCTCCAATAATGGAGTTTCTTTGACAACTTCCTCCTCCTCCATAATAAGCTGACACTCACAAAACCTTTTTCATTTGTTGTAGAATACTTGAGTCTCTATTACCTTTAGGTGGAGTTTATCAATTTGAGAATCTTGAAGATGATAACCATGGAGGTGGGAACTCACGATGATAACCTATTTTTTCTTTTTATTAAGGTTTAGTTGTCTTTAATGAGGGGAGTCCCCCTAAGAAAAACACTAAATGAGAGGAAGGTTCAAACTTAGGCTTTAAGGCCCAAATTTTGAGCATGCCCCCAACCAAAAGGGGAGCTTCAATAACAGCAGTCTTGAAAATTGGAGCGTATAAGCATCTCTTTATCTCTGAACTATAAGCGTGAAAGACAGAGAAGGAATCTCTCGCAGCACTTTTTGCACGCGGATAAAACTTTTGCTCCCAACAAAAAAAATAGTAAAATATGGTGGACCCTCACACTTGTCTTCTCTATTTTTTCTCTCTACATTTTTACTATTTTTGTCGTTTTAAAAATTATTTGACCAAAATGTCCCACGCCTAAACTTATGTTTTATATATTTAATACATAGGTAGAACAAACGGTACAAAGATAAACGAGAAAAAGAGTTGTACATTTTCGTCTAACATTATCAAAAGAAGGTCTGATAATAATCTTCCTTTTAAAACTTCGACGGATATCTAAATCTCTTTAAAAATCAAGATGAAAAGAGAGCTTTTGGATCCAAACTATTAAAAACCTGAAATTGTCAAATAATAAGTGGATTTAGAATGGCTTTAAGCCTCTAATGCTTAGGTTTTACTTGCCAAATCAGGGATTTATGACTAGACAATTGATTAAAGGTTCTAATCGAATTGGATATCTCTCTTAAGGGGGAGGGGGAAAATATTTTGATACGTGACTAACTGATAGGGGTTAGTGGGTGGTTAGTGATTGTGTGAGTTATTAGAGATAGTGTGATGAGTCATCAGGAGGTAAGTGTTTGAATGGGTCTTAGCTTAGTTAGAAGTTGGTTAGTACGTAGTCTAGTTTGAATAAGTCTTTTTATTTTAAAATCACATCCCTTGTAATTAGGAGTTGGTTATTATCTAGCATTCTTCTATTTAAAGAGGTGTTGGGTTATTGAATAAAGTAACGAGAATAATTTAATTTAGATCTTATGATCATTGGGGGTTACTATCCTTGAAATAGCGTTGTTAGTTTATTTAATTTCATTCGTTTATTTGATTATCACGGATCAGTGGTATCAGAGCAAATGATCCTGTGATCTATGACGTCTCAAGAAGCTCTAAAAACTCGTAGAAAGGAATCTAAGTATCTCGTAGAAACAGTGGCGAAGCAAGGGGAGAAGCTACAATAGATCGACATTTTTATACGGGACATTAAGCAGCAGCTTATAGAAACTACATTATACTTAACAAACCACTCACGATCTCAGTCCTTAGAGAAAGATGAGCAATTAATTTCTTTCAACGTCAATGCTAAATCTTCAGATGCTGCCGGATTTTCAAACAAGGGGCCAAAAATTGATCTTTTCAAATATGATTGCCTGGAGGATCCTTCTGAGTGGATACTATTAGTAGATTTGTAATGCCCCGCCCTCAAATTTCAGGTCTGCAGCCCTTACTCAATGAGAACCAGGCATTCCCGCAGAACCATAAACCACTTGTAGCTCTAGGGTGTATGCGTTACACTAAGCTAACAAGAAGCTTGCACTCACATTCAAAACACAGTAAAATAAAACTTAAATAAACTTTATTTACTTCAATGTTAAACTGTCAATTGAAAAAACGAATAAACGAATATTCTCAAAGAATAATAGACTAAACATGTGTCTAAACTAAGCAAATCTAAATAAAAGAATAACTAATGTCTTTACGGGAATCTAGGAAACTCCGAAGACTTATTCTTGCCTTGCTCGTACCCCGCTTCTATCGAGGATTCGCCTGCTGACCTGGACCTGAAAAGATTAATGGTGCTAGGTCAAAACCTAACCAGCAAGTTTACTAGTTCCCTTGGCTTAGATTCAGGATAACCATGAGTTTTACGATAGTGTATTAATATTATAGCATAACACATGTCAATATAAAAGATTAAACAGAGTAAAGAGATGCATAGATTGACGGTTGTGGTATTTTATGATCTTTGCTTAAGATTTGGTTCTCGTAACATGGGGTGTACCTAGTTACTACCCATGTTTCACCCATCCCTATAGTTCACTCGAGACACTAGCCGTGCACTACGTGAATCCGATGAACCGCCTCGAAATCTGTCCCCCGAATACTAGTAACCCTGTCGGCGTTACTTACGTGTCAAGTGATTCCTTAGACCTCACTTGGCGATTCCATAGACCTCGCTTGGAGAGGACCAGGTCTATACAGGACCTAAATTATGTTTGCACACAAGCTAAAAAAGTTATTTAAGCATATATCAAGCTTGTGGAAGATAATTGCATATTAAGCATGTTCTCTTATGATCACCATCCAAAGTATACTTAACCTAGTGTTTAAAGATGCATTTACTACTATTAATACATGTTTAAACATAAACATACATATCATACATCATGTAGCATGAATATAAGCAAATTCAATAACGACAGAAGATGAGACTTATTGACAAGGCCAGCAGTATCGATACTATTGATACTCCTTGCATCTGTTGGCTGCAGATGTGGGGTATCGATACTACCTGTGCTCTGTGCCATTTTAGGCCTCGATTTCACTTGTTATTTCATGTAAACAAGGGTTCATGCTATGCAAAAGTTAGGGTTTTCTAACCATGCTTCTAGTATCATAGTTTTCATGCACAATATCATTAAAAGACATGTAATTCTCAAATAAACCTAGATTCATGCTTTCAACCACAAAGAAAACGCATACAACACATGTAGTTTAGATTTCATACATTCACTCATTAGAACAATATAGAAACCTAAATCTACACCAAAAGAGCAAGTTACTACCTGCCTCAAGTCTTCGGAGAAGTTTGAAGCCTAAGGAAGAAGAAGAAGAAAAAGAATTCAGCAACAAGAGTATCCAGCCTTCACCTTAACGAACTTGATTCCCTCACCGATCGATCCTCTAAGTGATACCCATGTTCTTCTTCAAGAGCTCTCCTTCCTAGCCCTAGCCGAAACTCTCTCCTGCTCTCACTCTCTATTCTAGTTGACCAAAGCAAAGGAGTTTGGGTTTAGAGTTTGTATTTATAACTATTATAAATCCAAACTTACTAAAACTCTAACAGGGTGCCCTTAATAAAAGTGGGTTGCCCCCAACCATTAGTATCTTAAATTAAAAGGGTATTACAAGATCAATATTTTGTTTTAAATCAAATTCCCACAACTCAATGTCTACTATATGCCTCATTTCACCTTAAAGGTGCTGCCTTACAATACTACAAATATTTACAGCATGGAGGTGAGCTTCACAATTGGGCGACTTTTGTTCAAGCTCTTGAAAAAAGATTTGGGCCTACGGAATATGAAGATCCCGAAGGTGAGTTGTCTAAATTACAGCAAACAACCATAGTCATTGCTTATCAGGAATAGTTCGAGAACCTTGCACAATATTATGAATAGATGGTCTTCTTGACAAGTACCTTACACACACGTTTATTAGAGGATTGAAAGATGAAATTAAGACTATGGTTAAATCTTTTCGGCCCACTTCTTTGAAGTATGCCATTAGGCTTCCGCTTCTCCAAGAAAAGATAATTTCTAAGGACAACTAAAGTTTCTCTTAAACAGTTCCTTCCTTTCACTCTCAAAAAATTTCCTACGACTAAATGAAAAATCGTCGTGAAAAGGGCCTCTGCTACTATTATGATGACAAATTTAAACCAGGCCATAAATGCAAATCGTTCACCTTGTTTCATATGGATGTGAACAAAGATGATGAAGACATTGATTGCTCCATCGATGAACTTGGGGTTCAACCTTATGGACAAGGATGATTTTGGGTGGCAACAATTGATACGTGACTAATTGATAGGGGTCAGTGGGTGGTTAGTGATTGTGTGAGTTGTGATAGTGTGATGAGTAATCAGAAGGTAAGTTTGAATGGGTTTTAGCTTAGTTAGAAGTTGGTTAGAATGTAGTCTAGCTTGAATAAGTATTTTTATTTTGTCTCCCCTACAACATGTTTACCCATTTCTTGAACTGTGATAACATTAAAGAGTGGTTTCTTCTTTGGTGGGTTAATCCTACAAAATGGCCTGATGAATACCCCTCTTGGAGTTCTGTTTGTGCTGTTACTTCGTGGATAATATGGAAAGTGTGATGCAAATTGATTTTTGATAATCATTTAGCTAATCCTACGGAGGCTGTTGAGACTATCAAATATTATCTTCAGAAATTTTTAAAGGATGATACTACCTCTCGTAATTTAAGTTCTTTGATGTGTTCTTCAAATCAGCAACAAACTTTGGTTGTTCATTGGAGTTTCCCTGATAATGGTGTTGTTAAATTTAATACTGATGCTTCTTTTAAGAGTGTAGATCTCATATCTGGCTTGGGGATCATTCTTCGTGATGAAACAGGTTTCTGCAAGGGTGGTAAATCAATCACTACCTGGGCATGTTCAGCTGAACATGCCGAAGGATTAGCAATCCTATCAGCTGTTAAGTGGGCTCAGGAACTAGGATACAAGCAGGTGATGTTTGAAGGTGACTCACAATCTATCATGTACTATTTGAATGGTAAAGCTTCTGGTTTGGGTTTAGGATGGAGGACAAAAAATCTTTTGGATGAAGGTCTGTCTATTGCAAAGCACTTCTTATCTTGTAAATTTGCTTTTGTTAATCGTGCGGCAAATCAAGTAGCCGACTGCCTTGCTAAGAAGGCCTGCAATGGAGGGGAGTCTGATGTCTGGATATCAGACCCTCCATCTTATATTTTTGATGTTCTTAATAGAGAATTATATGCTGTATCTTCTTCAATGGGGCCTAGCCAGCCTTCTAATATTTAAATAAAGTTCCTGTTGTACCAAAAAAAAAAAAAAAGTATTTTTATTTTGAAATCACATCCCTTGTAATTACGAGTTGGTTATTATCTATCCTTTTTCTATTTAAAGAGGTGTTGGGTTGTTGAATAAAGTAACGAGAATTATTTGATTTAGATTTTATGATCATTGGAGGTCGCTATCATCGAAATAGCATTGTTACTTTATTTAATTTCATCCATTTATTTGATTATCACGGATCAAATTTCCACGTACCCAATCTTTTTACATACTCCACCTAGTCTATTCTTACACTTCTATTACACATGAATATGCAGTTCTAATCGAGATGATCAAATGATTGATATTACGTGAAGACGGTCTCCTCGTTATATAGACATTCTTATAATATCACAGTATCTAAAAGTTATAAACTCATCAAAAATTTGTTGAAATTTAACATTAAATAGATGATTGATAAAGCTTCATATTTGATGGGTTACAATTTTTCGAGCCATGTGAATTTTATTAAAGATAAACTACATGATATAAAGATCATCCTCACAGAACTCTAATCATTCGATCATTTCCATACATGCAGGCCCCAAAGTGTATGCAAGTAGTGTAAGAATAACTCTTTCTTTTACATGCTCATCTATTTAAAGTTAATCGAGTTACAGACACACCTTCATCATAACACAAGAATCGAATTCATTGATGATAGGTTGATTAAAATCATGATTATTTATAGCTAGAGCAAATAGACCTAGATAGAAATAAACTAAGATTGAAATAAATCTTAACAATTAATTTTAACTGATCTAATTATAATCTATCCTAATCTAAATATCCAAGAGTATGATATGGTGCAACACAATGCACCATATACTCCAACACTAGTAACATTTTATGCATATAAAAATTAGTTATTAAAAAATAGGAACCGAATTACCCGAGAACCGACTAGTACCAGAATCGATTATTCTGCCTATTTGACAACCGGAACCGATAAGAATAAAAATCGATAAGAACCAAAATAATAGATTTCAGTCCGAGTAATTCAATAACCAAACCAGAATCGACCCGTTGACAACCAACATTTTATGACAACAAGATATATGATAGCTTAAAATTATGATCCACTAAGGTTAAAAGAATTAATATACATTTTGTTTGTAAGAAACAACGTATGAAAGGGGGTACAGTTAGCATTTCACAAGAGTGTTAAATACCTAAGGCTCTGTTTGCGTGATGGGATGAAAGAACCCATTATTGGGCTTAAAAACTGGCTCAATCTGAACTCCATCGTAAGTTCAATCATTGGCCATGGCCTCTTTTGGATCTTAGATAGTCTTAGTGTGGCTCCATCGTGGGATTAAGTTTTGGCACCATTTTTTTGTTGTTGTATGGGCTCATCAAATAAAATTGATTCAAGTTGGCACGGAATACCACTGGTTGCACCATAACTTGTCCAGGCATGAAACTTTTGTTTCCTCCAATACATGCTTAAACTAAAAATAGCACCCAAATGTGATGCAATGATGCACACGTAGATGTGGGCGATGAAGAACATGTTGCTTGAGCAACGAGGTAGATGTGGAATAGATTTGTAGATTCTAAACTTTGGGTTTATTAAAAAACAAAGTCTATTATGAAGAAAGATAAATGCAAAGGAAAGTAAATTCGGCAGACGATAACATTGATTGTTGGCGAAAGAGTAGATTTCATTGATATTTTCGTGATTACAATTAATCTCGCTTATTTATAGATAGACCAAAGAGTCCTAGACAGAAATATACTATAGAAATAAATATTAACAATTAATTCTAATTAATCTCTGATAAGTTGGCATCTTTTGATCCTCATGAATAAATCTTTTGGCATTTGCCATTCCCATCAAAAAAAAAAAAAAAAAAATTAAAATAACATGGTCCGCCTGTTTAAAAAGATAAAACGACAAGATTACCCTTCTAATTGATATAATTGTAATCTATCCTAATCTAAATATCCAAGAGTATGATATGGTGCAACACAATGCACCATATACTTTAACAATTAGTAATACAAAATCAATAGAAAAAACTATATTAGTAAGTCGGTTACCGTTCTTATCGGTTTGATTCCGATTCCAATTGGATATCTAAGTACCCATAATCGGAACCATTATAATATTAACGGTTCTGGTTCCTAGCGGTTCCGATGTGTATTACTCTCCGAATGTGATAAGTCTAGTATTACTCTCCAAATGTATATTTAGAATTATTTTCCAATTTTATCTTCTATTGAAAACTAAAAGAAAAAAAGAAAGAAACATATCAAATTACATATGCTAGCAAGCACAATTGGTAATGTTTGTGTGATGACGGCTTAGACTCAAGTTCGTTACCATCGAGTTTCTAATCCTATTAAAAACAAGCTTATATCCTCATAATTGAGTTTGGAGGTAATTGGACCATTTTTGCCAACTGCCAAACAGTGAGAATCATTCAAAATTCAATTACGTGAGAAATTGGTTACAACTTGTAATACCCTAAAAAATTAAAACGTAGAATTGGGTGTATAATTGTTGAGTGTATTGAATGGAAATAGTAAATTTATGCATTCTATAAACATAACATATCTAATTAATTGATTATGTACATTAAATATTTAGTGGACCACAAAATAGGTAACGTGGGGTTGGTATTAACTAATATTAGTAATTTAAATAATATTAATGTGGATATATCTATATCTACCTATATTTAGTAAATTGGAAATACGTAATAAATGGTATGAGTGGACCCCACAATGGGGAAGAAAACATGGAGATCTTGGGAGAGGCTTGGTGTGGTGTGCCACCTCCCATGATATGTTTTGAAAACCCAAAATTAGTTGGTGTTTTGGAAAAAAAGTAAAGAAATAATAATAACTATTTAGTAAAAATATAGTAGATAAACATTAAATAAAAAGTGGACCCCACATGTGGGAGTCATTTGGGAGAAGAGAGAAAGAGAAGATCGATATCTTCTTCTTACTTAAATATTGTGCAAGATTTTATTTAGAGATTTTGAAAATAATATCTTGAAAAATCTTTAAAATAAGAAAGTAGTATTTACTAACCTTATCCTTATCTATTAGTTGTTAGCCTAGTAGGAAACCTAGACCATTGGATGGTGATGTCTAGAGGTTTTGAAACCCTTGGTAGAAAACAAACCCTATCTTTGGTAAGTTGAATTTTGAAAGGCAAAAATATCTATAATTGAGGAGTTTAAAAGAAAAAGAAGATTTGTCAGTGAAACAAATGGAGAGGTCGGCTAGATCAAGTGACCTAGCCGTCCCGTCCACTCCCTTCTCTCTCCTTATATAANCACGATCCAATTATATTTGTTCAATACACTATTGTCAATATGAACGTTGAAAACAAAAGAAATTCAATTGAAAAAAAAAAAAAAAAAAAAAGGAAAAAGAAGGAGAAGAAGAAAACCAACCAACACATTTTACCCATCAAAACTATTATTTTCCACCATCAACCTTGTAAAAACTCCATTAAAATAAGCCTCAAGTCTAGATCTTTCTCCGGAGCACAAAAAGGTCTAAGTTTCTACATCAACCGGGAGTTTCTGGTTTCTTTTTGGAAAGTGTTTCAGGTAGGGAATCGAACCCTATGTAAAACAAAATCTAGTTTCAATGATATTTTTATTTCATTGACGCATATCTGTATAAAAGTTTTTACCATTCAAGATCTAATATTGGTATTTATTACTGTTGTGTAGTGCTGATCTAACTGTTGGAAAATTTGGGTTCGGTTTCTTGAAAAAATGATTAACACAAAATCAAAAATTAAATTAAAAATGAAAACTTATCTGAAAGAGATCGAGGCTTGTGTTATACACAATGTCCTTAAGACAAATTCGTCCCCGCAATGGTGCCGACGGTTCCATAGACGTCTGTCTCCCAGGATACAACGATCGCGTCGTACAGAAGTAGCACTACAATCTGTACGCCCTAGCGAACTGACGATTACTGTGCTCTCACACACTACTCAAAAACACTCACAAAGACTCTGAAAACTCTTGTGCAAAACTTGTCTTCAAAAGTGAAGGAGGAGTGGGTTTATATAGAGTCTAAGGTGACTCTCCATAAACCAAAAAGTGTCTGTTCAAAGAGACACATGTCTCTTGGCCCAAAAAGGTATCTCCAAGAGACACAACTCAAGAAATAAAAATAAAACAATTTTTCACTCAAAAGAATTATTAAATAAATTAAATAATTCCAACA